>APFE030316760.1:21749-45407 GCA_000404065.3 Pinus taeda | reverse complement strand
GAAGCCTTGTGGCTTCGTCAGATCCTATCAGAATTTGGCTTTGAGTAGCAGCATCCGACTACACTTTGGTGTGATAATTAAAGTGCCATTCAAATTTGCAAAGATCCAGTTCAACATCAGCGCAGCAAACACATTGAACTACACATGCACTTCATCAGAAAGCTCATTCATGATCATGTTCTTGAAGTGCAATATTGTTCAATAGATGATCAAGTTGCAGACATCTTCACAAAGGCTCTCACAGAGGTGAAGTTCACTAAACTTCGATATATGCTTGGAGTTCAGGAAGTTGTCACTAAGGGGGGATAGGCTCTAGTACCTCCTTCCTTCTCCTATTATGTCATATTTGTAAATCCTTCAATCCTATCCCAAGTTGTTCTTAAGGGGGGATGTTAGGATATTCCGACACATAGGAAGTAGTTAAGTTCAACTTGGTCTAGTATAGAGTTAGGTAAAGTGTGTTTCTTTACCATTGTACATGTGACAGAATTAGTCCCAAAAACAGTCCTCCCAAACTCAATTTCTATTTCCTCTTATTCACTACCCTAGAATCAATTCAATGCTCCTTTTTCGCATCTCTTTTTCTTCCTTCCTTTCTCGCTGATTTCATAGATGAGTAGTGATCGTTTTTTGAGGTTGAACTTCCCTATATATAGGAGACTGTCTCTCCTATTTGGGCCAACTTGAGCTAGTGAGGATGACTTGACTTGAAGTTTACCAAAATTCATTCTTTAAGCCGACTTGAAGAGGAGACTTGTCCATGTGCTTTGGAGGATCATTTTTGACACATATCTTTGACAAAATTACATAGGTTACATAGTGTAACATGCCCACATGGGTCTTCAATAATTACATTGACTCTTTGACTTTCCTAGAAGCACTTAAACATGTGCTTGACCTATCAAATGGGCCAGAAACCCATTCTTGATAATGACAAAAATAATAATTCTATTTTTTTTACAAGTGTAAAGACAAAAATTACATTTATGAAGATCGAACCTAGTTACACTTATGAAGACCAAGTTCTGATGATGATAACAATTTGTGAAGCACTTTTTACTTTTCTTATTAGCTCAATCTTCTCTTATTATTATTAGTGTGAGTTTTGTTACTTCATCAAATAGTTACTAAAACAAAAGAGACAAGAACACAAGATGTTGGCTCTCAGCCAAGGCAAAACCTCTCTCTCCTAGAGAGGAAAACCCTTCTGCAAATTTCTCTTATTGAAGCTTCAATTGACAAATGCCAAACCCTAGACCCTTGACCAGTAGATCCTCCAAGCACAAGACATAGTCTTCCTTTTGTCCTTCAATCAATTCCTTCCTCTGCTTTGCACCTTTATTTCTTCCTTACACTTCTTCCCGCAACTGATAGCCCTTTTTCTGGCATCTGCAGAAACCCTAGGTCTCCTTAGAGACCTCTTTGGTGTCTTCCTTTTCTTTGCTAGGCAATCTCTCTTCTTCTTGATATTTCAACTAGATAATGAGCGTCTTCTTCTGGTGTATCTCTGAGTTTAGAGGTTGGTTCTGTTAACCCTAGTACAACTATGATTTCTTCGCACATGTGGTAGATCTAGGGCTTGAGATAGCCCTTTTTACTTGCACCCTTCCTTCATTACATGTGGGACATCCTTCACTTCAGATGGGCGCTTATTTGGAGTCACTTCTTTGCCCAATCAAACTCTATTGTGTTGCTTCCCTTGTGAATCTGATGTGACTGTAGGAATGCCCTCCTTTCTTTGAACGTGTGACAGAATTAGGCCCAAAAACAGTCCTCCCAAACTCGGTTTCTCTTTCCTCTTCTTCGCTGCCCTAGAATCAATTCAATGCTCCTTTTCACACCTCTTTTTCATCCTTCCATGCTCGCTGATTTCAAGATGAGTAGTTATCCTTTTGTGAGGTCAAATTGTCCTATATATAGGATACCTCCCCTCCTATTTGGGATGACTTGAGCTAGTGAGGCCGCCTTGACTTCAAGTGTACCAAAATTGATTCTTTGAGCTAACTTGAAGAGGAGACTTGTCCTTGTGCTTTGGAGGATCATTTTTGACACATATCTTTGACAAAATTACATAGGTTACATAATGTAACATGCCCACATGGGTCTTCAATAATTACATTGACTCTTTTACTTTCCTAGAAGCACTTAAACATGTTCTTGACCTATCAAATGGGAAAGAAACCCATTTTGATAATGACAAATATAATAGTTCTTTTTTCTTTATAAGTACAAAGATCAAAATTACATTTATGAAGACCGAACCTAGTTACACTTTCTTCAACAGTTTCAACCTACTCCAATATAGTATGGGTATGATTGTTAACACTTACAAAATAGGATATGTTAATTAACTTCAAAAATATCACTTAACTAATTTTATGTATAACAAAAATGCCCTTGAGGATTCAGTGTTTTCATACAAATATCTCAGAATTAACTTTCATCACAGGCCTGGTCGGACCTATAGCATTGAGAAAAAGATAAATGGATGATGGAAAGCTTATTATGGACTTGAAAATAGTGATAAATTAATAGACATTTGGCTATGGGATAAGAAAAAATTCCTCTTTAATATTATCATCACTCTTATGCTCTGATATAGTTGTGAAGTTATGGTCTACAACATCTCCCAACAGTTATGGAGAAAGATTGAGAAAATATAAAAGTGTTTTATAACTTATAATCTCAAAATGGCAATACACTCTATCTTATTGTCATCACAAAAGCAAACCTTTCCTACATTGAGAGTATTACTTATGACTAGAGACCTAATGTATAAGAACAAACTAAGCAACATGGAAGATAAGAGGCTTAGAGACACTACGTCAAACTTCAATGGAAACTGTGTGCAACTCAAGAAGGATTAGAATAAAGATGCCAAGCCTTGGATAAATTATTCCAAGGAATAAAGAAAGCTATCGCCTTATAGAATAATGAAAATATTAAAAACAATATTACATCTAAATGTAAGGAGATATTGTGGTGATAATGAATTAGAAGATAAAAGAAAATAAGATACTAAAAAGGAGTTGATCGATCCTAATCTAGTTTATCAAAAGTGTCTCTTTGTGTTTTGAGTAGTGTAAGGAAAAAACAACATTGTTAAAACAAGTGTTGCGGGATAGCATAGTCCCTCCCACTTAAGTGGAAATTATGTTTTTAGAAAAATTGTAAATTGATATATGAAATAGAAAAATTAATTTCCTACTAAAAGATAATGATTTAAGTAATTTTGTCTTGGATAGTAATAACACTCTCCTAAAAATGAGAATATTGTTGCATGAAATATGTATTGAAAAGCTAAATATTTTAAATTGAGTAAAAACAACTGAATTTTAATTAACTTTAAACTCATAATCTGATTTACAATTTGTCAAATTTCAACTAAAATTATCATTACTTTTTATTTTTTATTTAGCATTAATTATGAATTTAAAAATTTTTTAAAATAATTAAAAATAAATAAAAATTTATTAGCACATAACATATATCTTTCAATGAAGAAAAACGTCCCTGATTTATTTTTTCGCTATCCATTTCACCAACATACCTTTCATCTTCTCTACCTGTTCGCTAATAAAATATATAATGAAAGGGAAAAATAAATTCATCATTGAAAAAGGATGAATAGAAGCACAACATGCATCTTAAGAAGCTACTACCAATAAAATATAGTTGAAAATGGTAGAAAGAATCACTTAAACTATATGGGTTGATCAAACAACGAATAGAAGCATAACTTAAACTATATATGCATTACTTTCCATTATTAGAATAATTTACATTCTCGGTCTATTATATCGATGCTTTTTTAATTATATTCATGACCTTTCACATACGCTGAACACTTGTAGCATCTAAGATTCAATTGGGATGAATGTTTCCTTCGTTGTTTATGCCAAAACATAGAATTCGAACACGCATGTATCTACAAACCACTTTGGTGGTAAACAAGAAAAAGGCTTAAAACCATCTAAGGTGACTAATCATGATCAATTTGTTCAACTTACTATCGCCTTTCCATGTCCACTTGATTTATTTGAGACCAGGCTTCATATCTTGGTTGTAGAACTTAAAGTACTCTAGCGTATCCCCGTAAGTCTTGAGAAGTTCCACCAGCAAGAGCGAGGGTTTTACTTTGAAAATCTTGAAATCAATACGCAAAGTCCCTTTCCATCCCTGCGGTGATCCCTATAACTGCAGCTTATAGTCACCTTATAGTCCTCTGAATTCTTTAAGTTGAACCAGAATAGCTTGGCGGGCTCTTCAAGCTTCAACATTATACTCAATGTTGGCTTAGTTGACGTGAACCTCGACTCCTCCTCTTGCTTCTCAACCTTGTTCTTGAACAACCCCGCGAGATTGAATGTTGGCGAGTGGGAGATGATTTTGAAGGTATTAAGATAAGTCGGTTTAAGGGTGAAGAAGATTGAGCCAGCATTGACATCTTTGTGGGTTTGTGGTTTATTCAATGTCTATTCTTGGGAGCACCATTGGAGTTGGACAAAGTGTCACTGGGGAATTGGGTAGGCCTTTATCCCAATTGAATCTCACTCCATTGGGTCTGAGTTATATTGTGGCTCTTCAACCCACTGCTGTAGTGGTGTGTGGTCGTTGGAAGGTGTTTGTTTACGAGTGTCTCAGCCCCCTCTTGTGGTGCGCTCTGCTAGAGTCGAACTAGTGGTGGGTGTCCAAAATTGGGGTGCAACAGGTTCAAAGTTGGAGGGCATTGTGCTCGGTGGTTGGAAACAGTTACAGTCGTGGCTGAGTCTGGAGTGGGAGCTGGACCCACTGGCGGAGTATGTGAAGGGAGGCCACAACCGAGTGGGTGTCAAGGTGGTCTAGGGGAGGACTATGTGTGAAGTAGAAGGTGGACATGTGTTGTGGCGAGGAGTGAATTAGGGGGTAGCGAGGGGTCAGCTGTTGGACCACAAACCTTTGAATTTTGGAAGGTAGTGTCAGTGGAACCACAATGGAACCTAGGCCTTGGTGTTGATACCAGAAAAAGGAGGAGGTTCGGTCAAACACGACTCCAAGGTGAGATTCACCGAGCCCTCGTCGAGGTCGTTGCCCAGTCAAGAAGAAGAAAGGCCACCCCTCTCGTGCAACTTTAGCACCCCTGAGGTTGAGTGAAAATGCAAATGGAGACGTATGAGAAAAATCATCGTCAGGAACATGAGGCATTGACTGTGTCCCAACTTCAATTTACAATGTCACTTATGGGAGCGAGTGGTGGTGGTATGGTGTGGGCATATGCACATTCCAAACAAATCCAAGCGGCTTGTGCTCTGACTGGTTCATCTTGAGCAACATGTCATCTGCGTTTTTTTGCCCCCGAACCCCCCACTCTCCACTAGGGATGGGGCCAGACAATCCAATCTCTGTCAACTCTGATGATTGAGTATGTCTTTTTGTATTTTGTTTATTTTGTGAGTCTTTTGGCATTTTTTTCCTTTACCTTTATGATGTCCTTTTGTATTTTGTTTATTTTGTGAGTCTTTTGGCATTTTTTTCCTTTACCTTTATGATCCGCTCATTTGTGTCTTTTTTGGAATGTTAGTTTTGGTCTAGTGGCAATGGTCAACAATTCCTTTACCTTTATGATGTCTTTTTGTATTTTGTTTATTTTGTGAGTCTTTTGGCATTTTTTTCCTTTACCTTTATGATCAGCTCATTTGTGTCTTTTTTGGAATGTTAGTTTTGGTCTAGTGGCAATGGTCAACAAACTTGATCGGGGTGAGAGGTACAAGATCTTAAAAATTAACCATATAAATATTTACATTTTGAGTTAATGAAAAGTTCTCACTACTACTAATAATAGAAGAATCAAAATTACTTTACTAAATAACTTTGTAATTTTAATTTAATTTCCAAACAAAGATAATATTTATAATCAAAATATCTATGAGTTAATCAGCCTAATCAATTTGGTACTAAGTAATCTTGTAATTTTTAATTTATTTTCCAAATGAAGATGACGAAATTCAGATTCATAATCAAAATATGTTGAACAGTATTACATCAACAACACTCTTATTGTAGATGAACAACACTATTCGAACAGATTTTTTTTTAAAGTTTGGCCAGACTCCCGCGATTTTTGGTTGTCCGCGCTCGCTAATCGAAGCCATTATCTTTGGGTTGAAGTTATGAAAAAATTTAAGCACACTATACCAACAAGGTTGGTTGAGTCGTGGAATAAACAGTAACTCAGTCAATTAAGCTCTCGGGGATCAACTGCATATTTGCTTTAACATTTGGGTTTGTTTGAGTCGATATTTTGTGTTGTTTATTTCGATAAATTGTTCGATTGTTTTACCGAAATCTGCATCCCAAAATTCGTCGTTCCCGCCCTTTCGACATTTTTATAGTACCATTATCCTAGGAAGACTACTCGAAGTCAGCAGGTTCCTTCCGTTGAATTTGAGGAACCAAAATGGTCACTGTAGCAACATCAAACTGTGAGCAAATTCTGAGAGGTGGAGAACCACTCTTGCACGACCATTCTTCTCGGCAAAGAAGGCGTCGACAGTATAGAAAAACACTCCACAAAGCAACAAAACAGTGAGATTTAGTAATCCATAGGATCAGCACACTATCCTCTGGAGTGTGACATGTCCGTCGTTGTGGAAATAGGTGATCACTTCTGGTCCCCTTGCAAAGTCCAGCTCAACGAAGGGCACCTACCTACCAGTTCAAATGCTAATCAAGTTACGGTGGGAAAGGGTCGGTGGACTGAAATAGAGTTCTAGAAGGTGGATAAACCACTCTTGCAAGACTTTTCTTCCCGGCATAGAAGGCGTCCGCGGTATAAAAAAACCACCCCACAAAGCAACAAAACAGTGAGATTTAGAAATCCATAGGATCAGCACACTGCCCTCTGGAGTGTGACATGTCCGTCTGTTGTGGCAGTACGGTGCTCAGTTCTGGTTCTCTTTTCAAAGTCAACCTGAACAAAGGACACCAATTCAAATGTTAATCAAGTTAACGTGGGGAATGGGGCGGTGGAATAGAATTCTAAAAGAAAAGGGGCAATTAGTTAAAAGAATCTTCCAGAAGTAAACAAGGTGGACTATTGGTGAAAGATATTGGAAAAATCATTTTTGAGTAAGTGGATGAAATCAATCACAAAGTGGTTTAAAGTGTATAATGATGGCATGATATTAGTGTAAATATTTAAATATAAATGATAAAAAAAATAATTTTAATGAAAAATAAATTTGAACGTTGTCAAAATAATTTTGGTATAAAATAAAAAATTTAGAATGTATGTTGTTAATTTCGTTTTTAAACAAGGAGCCACTGTGGTGGCGGTAGTCCCTGCCGGGGTCTACAGCGAATTGTAAAAAGTGGATGCAAATATTATTACGAACTTAATAGAAATGACTGGAAAATTAGTAATTCATATAAGTCACAAAATAGCATCAGCAGAAAATATTTCTATCTTTTAACAACTCCAGCCTTATATTTTATTTCTATCTTTTAACAACTCCAGCCTTATATTTCTATCTTAAGTAAGTAGGCTAAGATTATTTCTTATTTGCCATAAGAGATCTCAGACCATTCCCATGTAGGTGACAGCAGCATTGACATTGATAATTTCAAAATGCAACGCAATTCGAAAGGTTGTTTAAGAAGATTTATTAGCTTTGAGAAATGCTCTGTTGGAATCTGAATTTAAATGGGGTTCAAGGGCTGAACCTTATATTAGGTCTCCGAGGGAAAAATTTAGAACTAAGCTCTTATCAAAGGCCACACTCAAATTACTTTTTCTGTTTGCAAGAGTTTCTCGCTTCCAGGATAGAATTGTGCAAGAGGTTTTACTTATGATTTTGGAACCTATATTTGAGCCTCGTTTCACTCAGAAATCTTATGCTTTTAGACCTGGAAAGAATGCTCACACTGTCCTAAGAGTCATTCGAAGCAATTTTGGTGGGTATGTCTGGTCCCTGAAAGGTGATCTAAGTACTATCTTGGATGAAGTCAAGGCTGGGATTGTGATGACTTGCCTTACAAAAGCTATAAGAGATAAGAAAGTAACTGATCTCATTAAATCAGCCCTAAGAACTCCTTAGATGGCTTACCAATAGAGCATGTCTCAAGAGGAGTCTTGTTCCTTGATCATATTATTTGCTGGTGTGTGATATATCCAACTTTGGGTACTCTGCATTCTATCACTGCCAACTTGGAATGGTGCATTAGTCAATTCTGAAAACTAAAATTTGTCAAGGGTGACAGTGATCTTGATCCCAGCCATGTTCTCGCATGTATTTTGCAACTCAAGCACACAGTAGCTAGTCCCTGCCTTAAGCGTAGAGAACAGGGATCTAGATCTCCAAGCTTTGTCATAGCATCTACCAATATCACATGAAGGAGAATATTTCATGAAGGTCTGCAGTCCACTACCAATATCTCATGAAGGAGAATATTTCATGAAGGTCTGCAGTCCACCTCAAGCGAGGCTTTGGGTCTGTTGACAGAACTAGCCTGCTCGAATTCTTATTTCTGGCAGGAAACCGAGCATTAGAAGAGGGATCTGTAGAAGGTGAGTTGTACAGAGAGCCTCCATGCCACTGTCTTTGAATGAATAAACAGGGTCAAAAACTAAAATCCTAAATAAACAAGGCCAAGAATTCCAATTCAGAGCAATTCTGAGCAATCGCCTTCAAGATAGGTGATGCAGAGAAAATGTATGTATTAACAAGATAAAAATCCATCATAGAAAATTAATAAACACTAAAACATTAGATCTTCACATATTTCAGCCTAAATTCCTTTCAGAAACTTAGAAATGTAGAGTTTTGAGACGCTCGGATCTGTGAACTGTATTAACAGTAGACAGGATCTATTTAATTGATTAAAGGCAGTGTTTTTGAGCCCTACGCAGACTCTGGCTAAGATAGCAAAACTAATGAAGCACACACCTTGTGATACGAAATAAATATGTAACAGTTAGAGAATCAAACAAACAAACAATCAATTCGAAAAACTATACTTGTATGGGAAAAAATAACAAGAAATCCCTACACTGCAAAGAGTCAAGTTGGAACAGCAATGGATCCAAACAGTACAGAATTAGAATAGTACAGGGTCCATGATACAAAAAATCCCTATACTGTAAAGAAGTCAACTTGGATAAATGAGTATACAATTAGAATAGTACAGGGTTCATAATAGTTTTCCCAAAGTGAAGCAACGCCCCACTGATAAGGGTATGACAAACTAACAGGTTATAACTTAAGAATATTTAGTTAATATCAATCGCATAATTCTGACCTACGTACTGGATATCTAATTAATGTTCTGTACCATAATTCAGGCCCAGGAACAGAAACACCTATACGTGACAGAGTAAGTGCAACAAAGATAAACATACAAATATGGCACTGAACAACAAATTGAAAGAGCTTTAAAGATAAGATACAATATATCTTTAACAGAAAACAACATATACTAAAATTCACCGTGTCTGTCAATTCAAGAGAGGCCTGGATAGCATGTTAAAGACACATATCGCTGAAATTGAAAGTGAATCTACATGCCCTGGAGAACCATGTGAAACATCCATCCCAATAATAATTGTTGGTTTCATTGAAATCTTAGGTATCCTATGCGCAAATTCCATAGATAAAACAGAGTTGAGGCCACCAACCTAAAGAATAGAACAACAGTTCCAACAATATCAACATACAAAAGCAAGGGGTTGGCCCGAAAAGGCTATACGAATGAAATATTTATCATTGAATACTGATTAAATACCTTCGCATTTATTTTCAAAGCCACATTTTTTAAATATTGATCATTGACCTTCTTCATGTTCATGGGTGCAATACATTGATTAATCACCCCCAAATCGGACAGGAACTTCTTCTTCCAAGGCCTTAAAACAAGGAATAGAATATGAGACGTTACAAATTCGTAAAATCTGGTTAGGTTCATGGAAAGGAAAAACTAGAAATTAGAAACGTTTATTAACACGAAAATTACACAATCACCATAAAGGTCATTGTTCTTCCTCTCTGGTAAGATGCAGAGCAGAAAATGAGGCGGCTTTGGAAGTCTAGACTTCATCTGATTTAACATCCTTTCAACCCTGTCTTCGAGCAGAGCCTCTCAGAAAAAATTTGCTGTCTAAAATATTTCATTTTTGGATTGCAGAATATGAATGAACCCACGAGATTTGAAACAATTACCATCGACTTAACAGAGATAAAGGGACAAAAGGATAAAGAACAAAAATTAAAGGAGAAACTCAGCTTTTGCAGAGAGTACAAGACTTCGCCATTTATTCCTAAAATTTCAAAATCAGAGAGACGGCATGCAAATTAAAAAATTTCTTACAGTTAGCCATTGTGCTCTCAGCTCGTCCACGGCACACAAGAGGTGATGAGTTCAGCTGGTTCTTGAATTCTGGATGGATATTTTACTCTTTACTGCACAAAGCGAATTTAATTTACAATTATAATTCAAGCTAGACGTATGACATGAAACAGGCACAAACAAGAAAGCAACCACAAATAATTCACCCGGGTCACAATGGAAGCGCTTCCATACACAGACATAAACAATCCAGACAGAGACCAAAACATGACATAGTCTATAGATATATTCAGTTGCACTGCAAAGCAGCGATAGCTAACCTTGACCAGGTCGTTGTACAACAGTAAAAGAAGTATAACCTGCAATGACCAAAGAGGTAATTTAACATTAAAAGGAAACAAAGATCTTAAAAAACTAATAATAAAAACACATCCATGTGGGCCCTCCCATGAGCGCCACATCCCTCACCTCCTTCTCCATGGCATAGCATGTAGGGCCTAAACCATGCCACTTAACATTGTATCATGGTCATAGTTCAATACAGGAGGCAGAAGGATAATCCAACTGCCCATTGCAGGTGCACCAGTTTCAACTTCATGGCCTTCTGCGGTTTGTTTCATCCAGCTGCCAACACTCCAGGATGAGCAAATAGATACAGGCAAGATGGGCTAAGCTGAATGAACTAGGTTGTGCAAAGGGCGGAGGGAAAGGTTAAGAATCCTAGGGACGCAGAAACAGAAACAGCTATCTAGAGTGTATTCCAAAAAGCCATTCAAAGAAACCCTATAAATGTTGCTTCAGTCATGCGCCTCCAATTTCATGATTTCTTTGTTAATGTATGTATAAACAAACATATCCCTGATGGACTTCCGGTCTTTCCCCTGTATCCTCTGTATATTTAACGCGAAGTTAGGTATTCTAGGAATAAATCAACTGTATCGACTGATGTTGCTGTTGGTACTGTATAAGCTTCTCATTGTGCTCCTTCAACAGAGCCGATTCCATAGCGACTCTGCCTGAGCACAACGATGACAACAATGACAGTGTGCTGGCCAGGTAACTGCCGCTGCTGCCTGTGATGTTTGTATTCTTGAGATCCTCGTATCTGAAGGCAAGATTTGAAGGCCGCAGACGCCGAACTGCACTGTGGGGACGCTGAACCGCACTGTGGGGTTTATAGAAATAGCTATCTAGGCGCAGAGAATTTTTTGAAATGCAGACCAGCCCACCGTTTCACTGTAACATGCCTATGCCTAGGCCATGGCACAAACATGCAAAATAGATGTGTGGTGAAATCACCATATGATGTAGCCAAGTGCATCCAGCACCCTGCATCCTGCAACCTGCAGATGCTTATATGTACCCTGCATCCTGCATGGCCAACATCTGTCTTGCATGCATGCAGCACATTCAGAACCGTTACCAAAAACTTAGGATAAACTATCTTGTGATTAAAATGTTCATCTCTGAATGTCTTGAAGCCTGCGAAGCCGGCAATAAGACCCTCAATTTGTTGCCCAATCAGAAATTAGATAATAACTTTTATATTATTTGTTAATATGAAAACTTAGGTTAAAATCCTGATGCACATCAATATTCTTGGTCAAACACAAGATTAATACCCGGTCAACGCCGGATCGATCACTAATAGTCCCAGGCAGGGACTAATAAGTGCTATGTAGTTCTTGCTATTTAATTTAAATATAGTTAAATTAAAATAAAAATATTAAATTCAAGTTAGTGTCAAGGTTAAGAAAATGTTAATTTAGGTTTTACTAATTGGTAAATTAAGGTATTTTTCTAATTGTAATTATGCACGAACAATTTTTTTGCTAATTTTATTTGTTGAAATATAAATTCATCCACCATAACTCCTTGTCAGTTAAAAAGTGATTTCATTAAAATGTTTAACCTAAGAGTATATGATTTATTTGTCACTAAATATATAGTTATTTTATTAGTTGTATTATTGGAAAATAAAATATTGAAAAATTAATTTTATATATATAAAAGATCAGTCAAGTAAAACCTATATTTTATCTATAAAAATATATGTATATTTTATTATTTATTTATATGTATGTATATAAAATAAATATGGATAATTATAACTTTCACTTTATTTTTATATATCATAAAATTGTCAATATATTAAATTCAAATTATTAATTTTAAAATTTGCTTTACTATTTATATAACATTATTATTCTTTGCTTAGAATTTTCCGGTCTTTAATAAAGAATTCATGATGTAGAGAGACTCCATTTTTGGAATTAGTAAAAAAGAAAACACATATATTTTATATAATAAAAGTGTTATAAATTAAAAAAGTGGTGGTTATTTGTATATAGTAAAAATCTTATATATAGAAAATCGTTTGGTCATTAATTATATATATAGTTTTTTATGTTTATTTTTTTGGTTTATTCATAAAAGTAAAATAAATAATCAATGGCTTAATATTTAGTACATTGGTGTTCAACTAAATTTAAAAAAAAAAAAAAAAAAATTAATTAAAAATTAACTCTATAATTCTTTAAAGCTTCTTACTAATAACGACGGTTAAAATGTCAAAATATTTTGCTTAACAACTGATTACAATAAATATGTAAATTAAAAATAATAATAATAATAATAATTCTATAATTCTTTAAAGCTACTTACTAATAACAACAGTTAAAATGTCAAAATATTTTGCTTAACAACTTATTACAATAAATATGTAGCAGTTAAAACGTCAAAATATATTATTATACACAGGATTACAATAAAAACCTATTTTAAAAGGTACTAACAATAAATATAAATACCAGGAAGTTAAAAGTCAAAATATGAATTAACAACAGAGATGTTTTTAGCGTGATTTTTTGGATTTTCTTGTGTCGGAATCTAGTCTAAAAATTTGTGATTAAATCTTGATTTGTGTTATTTAAACTGGTTTTTTAATTACATATTTGGATTAAGCACTCTGAAAAACCCTTAGGACACTTTGATTGTGCAGAGATTATCCATCAAACTTGTGATTTCAATAAATTGTTACCAAATTCTAAAAAAATTTAACTGAAAAAAAAAAAAAAAAAAAAAAAAAAAAAAAAAACAAAAAAACAAAAAAAAACAAAAAACAACAATTCCATTAACAACCATTGCCATTTATGGATTTCACAAACAATACACAAACCATAAATAATATAATGAAATGGGAGATTCTTCACGACCATGGCAATGAGATGCGAGATTCTTCACGGCAATGGCAGTAGAAGTGCGACAATTCGTAATGTCGAGGATTTGTCCTCGACAAGTTCACGGTGGACAGAAATGAAAGAGTAGTGGGGTATAGATATTGAAGAATCAATATAATGTTGTCATTTTTTATGATATTAGCAGGAAGAAAAAGTATGTTCATTGTCCTTGACATTGAACAAAGAGGAATCAGAGAGTCGTATCCATATATTATATAGTTAATATAATGTTACTATTAAGCAATTAATATATGTTAAGGTGTACTTCAAAGCAACCAGCCCATGACCACACTACCTCATACTTTCCATGATGGGACCGGTGTAATTTGGCTCACTACCAATAACATTTTTAATTTGATAACAAATGAGATTGTAGAAAAATAATTTAAAATATTGTTAAATAATATTAAATTTTATTTTGCAAAGTTAAATTATGAAGATTTTACAATTTTTTTATCAAACTCAAACTAATATGAGTTTGATTAAAAATGCAATGTAATATGTATTGTCTAACGGATAGGAAGAATAATAATATATAAGTTTTTGCAAGATATAAAGAGATTATATATTTATATTATTAAATAAATTAAATGTTGGAATAAGAAAGTATATTTATATATATATAGATATATAGCCTAATTTATAGATGAAATAACATTTTTTTTATATTTTTTTGTTTAAACTACATTTTTGAATGCATAAATGGATTCAACACTCTAAAAAACCCATGGGGCACTCCAATTATGCAAATTAAACAATTAAAACTCAAGTTTTAAAAATTCTATCTCGGATTTGATTAAAATTAACCAAAAATTAATAGTGAGAAAGGTCATTTCGTCTATAAGTTAGACTATATATATATATATATATATATATATATATATATATATATATATATATATATATATATATATATTATTTTTGGTAAAATGGATGTAGCCAATTCAAAAATGTCCTTGTATTTTAATGATTGAGCTTGTTGCAAAAAAATGCAATGTGCCATATATTTAGAACTATTATGAGAGTAGGCATGTGAAATGTAAGCTTGATGGAGTTGGTGCATGCATTAAAATCTCATTATATAGAGAGGAGATGAACTTATTTCTAAATATCCTATTTGAGGAGGAAAATTTATAGGACAATGGTGTTTGGCAACAATGGTAGAGGGAACAAGAGAGGACATGGACAAATAAAGTTTTGGGAGGTAGTCAATAGATTGGTCACATGCATATCAATGCAACACAGTGCATCGAACTTGTGGATTTCGTTCATTTTGAATCTCAAACAACATTGTATTTGAAATATGGACACAAAAACTCATTTTCTTTTACGGACCATGTAGCAATGTTAATGGGATGTTTGTGAATCAAAAGACTAGGTTGGTGCATGAGGTTCTATATCACTTAAAATATATTCATGTGTAATCATTCAATCAACCTAGTTAGAGGAGAGTTGAACATCTACCTCCAAGATTTTGATTGTAATCTTCAATCTTGTATAACAAGGTATGTTACAATTGGAATGATATCAAAATTATTTGGCAACAATTTATGAGAGTTTATGATTTATTATCAAACCCTTGCACATTTTTATGTAACCATGCATTACATTTTTGTATGATTCATATATGCATTGCTTTCCCCCAAAGATAATGAACGGGGCATTAATTATTAGTTGGCACAATGCCTAGAGGGAAGAAAGTCCTCAAGACATTGTTAACTCGTCATGAATATAATGAATTTCCAATTTGATTGATGATTGTCAAGGTTGAATACCTTACACTAAATGCCAAACTCAAGAAAAACCAATAGTTATATTTTTATGGATTACAAACCAAGTTCCTTGGTATATCCATTCAAAATTATCCATTGTTACAAACATCCAACTTAAAACAATGTCTAGAAGAAGATGATTAAATCGGCAATACTTACTACCTCATTAATACCATGCGAAATTGATGGAGACCATCAATAACATAAAAGATCTAGATGGTATACTTGAATGACCTAAGGTAACTATGTAGCAAAGGGAAAATGACAAGTTTGTTGGTTTTAATAACCAATAGTAAATACATACAAAATATAAAAAACAAGGGACTCTAATAGTTTGCACCCATGAAACACTACAAAGGAAATTATAATTAAATTATACCATTCTTATGTGTGTTTTTATTATACAATTGATCCCTTTATATAACAATAGATAATCATAACAACTATTTCATAAGTAGATGTTTAGTTCAATCAAATGCATAACCATCTCCATAATAATCTCTCCATGAATCTGTCAATTAATCACCATCTCTAGCTTCTCTATTTTCTCTCGATATTTGATTCTTACATAGACTTCTATAATTCGTCTACATTATGACAAATTATCATATAATTTAAACATTATCCATTATTCACAAGTAGGATTTAATCCTTCGTAACCTCGTTAACAAGTACTTGTAATCTAATTATTTATCTTTGTCTTTTGAACTAGTTCCATTTCTATTTTCATTTTCTATAATCCTTGCTTTTAACATTCATTGTCTTCATCTTCTTTCTTTTGCAATATTTGGTCTTCTTCACTCTCAATCCTCCATCTTTTTCGATTGTCATCCTATACCTACAAAAGATATGCATTATGTTTTTCGAAGTCCACATAAAATAGTTACCATCTACATGAATACATTCGTCAACCACCATTGTATATGTCAATTCTCTAGCAAACATTTTCTCATACATTAGTTGGCAACAATTCTTCAAACATACACATTTCACTCCCTTTGCATCATCATCGATGATCATCTTCGGGTTTTCTTTTTTTTGTTTACTTGTAACCACACTCTATGTTTTTTTTATCTTACTTATAACCATCTTATGATATTTTCTAGGTTACCCTCAATTATTACATTCATTGGGTTTCTTCATCATCTTACCCATAGCTGTTAGGATCCTTGAGTGGTTTCATTTTACCATGAACCATACATTGCATCAAGTGGTTTCTAGCTAACCATGAACCTTCCTTTGTGGGAATAATTTGTTCACTTAGAACTTAGATTGATACAAATTCCCTACCTTGTTCCATAAAAATTTCACCATAACTTCTCCTAAAAAATTCAATAATATTGAATTTGAGAGATAGGACCATATTTTTCTATTTTCCTTTTAATCCAACCTGCTACAATCTTCTTTTGACATCCTTGTTGGTGGAGTACCCAAATCCATACTGATCCACTCATGTTTGTCCACTAAAATATATTCCATTTAGAGCTTCCACAATCAAAAACTCTATCCGTTGAATTTATCAATCTCTTTCTTTGAACTTCCCGTGATTTCCTTTCACCACAAGAATCAATTTCATAGATCTTCCATTGTAATAAGGTTTCTCATAGACTCGAGTCAAAACCCTTAGCCACAAAGGGGTCCCCTTGAATCAAACTGCTTTGATGGAAAATGTTGGTTTTAACCTTGTAGATTTAATTGCTACATATGGATTTAAAGATGCAATAGTGCACACACACATACACATTTAACACAAAGATTCCATAAACCTAAATTGGGAAGACTAGAAAGAATTTTCAGATTCCATGTCTCCTATTTTTCCTTGTATTACATTTATTTGGAATGTATAATACATTATAAAACTCCATTCCATCAATCTTGGATTAGAATACAACTATAGTTCCTTAACTAAAATTACATTACCATGGACCACAAAATTATGTGTAATAAAATCATCAAAAGGTGAAAACCATGACAAGAAAAATCACTTTATAAACTCTTGATGATTTTCATTTAGTGAGACTAGGTAACTTTGGACCCCCGCACAAGAGCTACCATCCCCTATACAACCCCCTATGGCCCCTATTAATCCACTTACATAAAAAATTATGCAAATCATTATGTTGTTACCACGATTCCTTCTCCTATGAAGAATTAAAAACATGGTCCCTAAAATAACTAAGATCCTAAGCCTTAGTAGTGGCAGTCCCCCTAGAGAAACTAGAAGTATTGATATGATTGAACAATTTATATTATTACATCAACACTATATGGATGTTTTACATAGTAATAATGTGATTTGTCTACAATTCATATCTGGCTTAAAAGGTTTCATTATTTTAATAGCATTAATATACTCATGGCATCAATATCTACAACAATTTATGGGCACATTACGAGTACTCATTTTCACGAAAGAAACATAGATTATTTCTCCCATTATGGAATTGCATTTTTGGGGCAATACGCATTATAGTATTAAATGGATAAACATCTCATTTCCTTCGTTTAAAGTTATAAAATCTCTCCCATTTTTAAATATGAAATGTAATTACCCTATGGAAGACGTTAGCCAAAGTGACAAAGGATGCATACAGATGATTAAATATTAGGCGAAACATTGAAATGGTTGAAACATGTTGGTGGAGGGTGCAAAGTGCATATGTCACAAGGCTAACACTAAATGTTTGAGAACGATGGTTAGGTGAAACATTGAAATAGTTGAAACATGTTGGTGAAAGGTGCAAAGTGCATATGTCATAAGGCCAACATTAAATGTTTGAGAAGGATGGGCCACTCCTTCACCCCTTAATGCTAAATACACATACGATATATAGTGTGAGGGGGGCGTGGCCATGAATGTTGGCTCCTCAAAGTATTTAACGCAATTTATTTTTGTGATGGCTCACGTCTAAAGGTGCGACGATGACGACTTAAACATAAAACATTTGAAACAATTCATAGGCATCGTTGTGAGGTTATGCCAATTGTTAAAGGGTAACCCACAACATGCATGTGGGACGGGGCATTTCACGCACAATACATGTTAAGGCAACAATTAATGGTCATCATACTACCCTGCCAGCATGTATGTAATCCATCTTATAAGGGCACTTGTATGTAATCCATCTTATAACAAGAATCGCAGGGTGGCAATGTCAATGCCTTCACCTATGTTGTTCTTGTTTTTTCTCTTCCAGCTATTTTTTTCTTATTGAGTGTAAAATAATTATGTATCATATTGAATTTGATATATATCGAAGAAAAATTTATGAAATTCATGATAAAAAAGAATTTCTCTTTATAAACTAATTTGAGTTTAAATCCACAATTCATAAATGAGACATTGATTTGCTTTACCAAAGCAAAATATTTATGTATATTCAAATTAGGTAAGCGGTATCAAAATTGTGGAAATTCCTTATTCACCACAGGTTTAAATAGGAGCACAAAAGCACGCAATAGAATTGATATAGAGAAAGAGTTATTTATTTGTTTTTATAAACAATGTGGCATCATACATAGTCATCATCATCTTTAATAGATTTTCTTGATTGTTTTTTTGTTGCAAATAAATCGACAATGATAAACGTAGATCCAGTATAATTTATTTTCACAATCTTATAATTTGAGAGTCAAAATCAGAGAAACAAGCATTCCTCTAAAGTATTGAGATACTACTTGAAATTCATTCGCAGAGTTTGCTCGTTTCTCACAAATCTCTCTATCACTTTACTAAAATTGAATGGTGTAAACCTGGTAATGTCCAAAACTACAATAAACATCATAGTAATTGTTGTGAGGTCTCAAAACCAATTCTACTGAGAAATCTAGCATGCACCTGTGAAATCTTTCATTGACCAATAATGATGTCAACTTTCTTCTTTGTAATCTTTGTGATTCTGCTCTGCAAATAACATCCAAAACTATGTAATATAGGTTTAAGGTCTCCATCCTACATTGCAAAACCCAGATCCTATTCATCAGAATTGCACTATGTAAATTTATGGCAATACAGAGGTCTTGCAATCCACTACTGGGGAAAATGGCTTCTAGTATTATATGTTCCTTACTAATAACATCATTAGTTACATGTCTGTCACAAGAAGCAAAAAATTGTTTAATCTCTTTACAAGGTTCAGTTGTAAGAATTGTTATGATAATCTAAAGCCACTTCGTAGTAGTCATTGTTGTGCTCACTAGTGTGGGAGGCATCATCTTGACATTAGAATATGTTGTACCTCAAGTTGATGGAGAGAGTGGGAAAGATAATAGACTTGTTATTATCTTCATTGGTGAGGAGATTCCCTCATACTTTCGGTACACAATCCTTATAAAACAAGACAATGCCCATTTTCTTAGAATACATCTATGATAAAGAAATCACTACATCAAATCTAAAGCATTCAACTAAACATGTGACAATTTGGCAAAGGCTAAAGGCTAATGAGGAATCTGTAAACATTCTGAATATTGCACACCTGCTTGGAAATCATAAATTGTTTCATTATGTAAATATTTGGCTTATCCTCTGTCATTACTTACATCGATATAGGTACTCTCTAAAAGTCTTATGCTCGAAGTCAGGGAAGTTTCTTCCGTGAGACCCTCAAAATATCTAAAGTCATTTGTAAAAGCCAAAGCAAACCCATTATAACATCTTTAAATAACGATATGATAGATTGATAAAATTGAATCTGCCAAGTTCATATTAAAATATAAAATTAATAAATGCAATGAAGCTTTATCCGCATGTGTCTTTCTCTTCCAACTCTCTAGGTTGACATTCTAAGCTTGGTCATTGCAATGATAAGTTTTTGAATTTTTGGTCCGAGGTGCATTAAGCTTCAGTGCATTTTATTAATTTTATATTTTTGGTTCAAAGTTGTTCTTTTTAAAATGTTTCGTAGTTCTCAATATTTTAATGTTGCTATATGGGTTAAATATTTTAAAAAATTTTGATGGGAAGTACTATGCTAAATTGGCGTTCTTGTCTGTGTTTATATAATATATATATAATTCGGTAAATCTCATCTACAGTTCCATGAAATAATTTAAATGAGGAAATACGACTGATTATAATAAATACAATCAGAATTATTTGGACTAATACAGAAGAACGTATAACATATACTTTACAGGATGCCATATAGCCAGTCTTGAAAGTCTGCGACATTAAGGACATTGACACGAAACTTGTAGTCATTTTCCTTAAAAATTACAGGTTGTGGCACGTGACGTGAGGTCATTTGGACCGCTCATTTGTTCGATGGAATCTCATAAGCACGAGGATGGGAATGGATGTTTGCAACGGCTGGATAAGCAGCCGACCTTTTCGGTCACCTATTTATCTAGAGACCATGCTTCCTTCTGGCGGAGGCCTAGAAGCAGTTTCAGGCATTCAGTAAGTTGGGAATTCAAGATTCTTGTCCTTTTAACCCTGTTTTAATTCTAGTCGTATAAAAGATTTAACTTTCGCTGCTCAGTTGAAATTGTTAAAGCCTTTATGTTTAAAAGGTTCTTTAAATACTTACCCTCTAGACTTCTGCCTTTAACCCTATTTTAATTGTGTAAAAAATAAGTACATAATAGTTCCAACTATTTTTTTTTCCTATTTTTACATCCTCCGTCTGCAAGACATTCCATTTCAAACATACATTCCAATTAATTTTCAGGGGTAGAAACTAAAAGGAAAACGTATATTTCAACACAGAATCCATTCCCAAAATCGTAGCTGTAGAATGGTTAGTCTTTGAAGAATACCTTCAAAATGTGAAATCTTGCCTTTCAATTCACCTGAGATATACCTGCATTCCGCAGATATTTTTCTATCAAGCCTTTCAAACAAAGGAGCAGTAACCGCAGTCGAAAACTTTGAAATATTTAGGAGATGGATTCGCAGCTTTAATGGCTATAGAACAAAGGAGCAGTAACCGCAGTCGAAAAATTTGAAAGATTTAGGAAACAGATTCACAGCTTTAATGGCTACCGACAAATGTGAGCACTCTACTTTCTAAATACTGGCTGCTCGCTCACAAATATGATCTCTAATGCTGAGAAAGTACAGTGTCAATAATTAAAATGTCAAAATTCATCTCATTTGATTTTTAAATGGGTATTAAAATTCTTGGGTTTGAAAACCTCGACATGACTAAAATGGCTTTGGTGTATTGCCCGCAACCAGCATGTATTAACGCCAATCAAATATTCTCTCAGCACGAGTGAATAAGAGATGGATGTAATACTGATTAACGTTAATAAAATATTCGTGTTTCAACACGAGTGAATAAGACATAGGTGTATTGTGAGCCAATTTCAATAGTAAAACTTTGTAACATTTGTGTTACAACAATAGGTGTATTGTTAGCCAATTTCAATACTAAAACTTTGTACAATCCATATTTATATTATGTATTAATTTTAATTTATGGTTTATTTTTTTCAAGGTTAATATTTTTAGGATTAATCAATTGAGCTGCTCTCCAAAATAGGTTGGTTTAATTGTTAATTTTAGTTTTTTGTAGTTTTAATTTTAATTTGATATATAATTTCATTTCATCAAAATGTTTTAATTAATAATATTATTTTTATTTTTATATAATTTGTTCTGGTCAAAATGTTTTAGATAACATAATTAGCCTGGGCATTATAACTCTTCACACTGTGTTGGAGAGTGTCTCTTGGTCAAAAAATGTAATAAAATAAAATTAAACAAATTTATTTATAAAATATTTTGATTGTGAAATAAGATATGGATTTTGGGTATGTGGTATTGATGAGACGTGGTATTGGTCCATGGTATGGTATGGTTAATAATATCCACGGCAAAATGGGGTGCGTATCCATGGTTAAAAGTCTTGTTTAATTGTAAGTATTATTTTGATTGTGAAATAAGGGATGGTTTTTGGGCATGGGGTATTGATGAGCCATCATATTGGCCCATGATATGGTATGGGTAATAATATCCATGGTAAAGTGGTGGTGAATATCCATGGTTAAAAATCTTGTTATATTGTAAGTATTAAGTTTTTTTGTGCTTATTAATGAAATTTAAATATGGTTACAAAATTATTATTTTGATTTATATGGTGAAAGGGATCTTCATTTATAGCTACTATTTATATCTTATATATTTTCATGTGATAGAGGTGTAGAGATATCTCAAAAGTAACTATAATATTTATTCTTTTAAATTTAATTGTAAAAAGGTATTATAAAAATTAACAAGTTCAAGCACCTAAAATATTTTATCAAAATATTTTGAGTGTGAAATGACAGTATAGTTTGTTCGGGGCATTGTTGTATTGGATCATAATCTATTGTTATTGGCTCTTACTGGTATTGTAGACAAGTCTATGTACAAATAATAATGCTATTGTATGTGGATGTGGTACATCTATCTACGCTGGTTACATAATCATTATTCTATTTTATAAGGTAAAATTGATCTTAACTTATTGTTGCTACTTATATTTTGTATGTAATAGGTATATTATGATTTTTTGTAGTCTAAGAAGTTATTCGTAATTTTATTAATAAAAGAAAATTTACAATGTAACAAGTTTGAATTTCACTATTTTTATTACTTTTAACTTTTTTTATGGACACGACAACATCTCCCTTGGGCTCTATATTAACTTTAAACTACATGTAAATAGAATTTACATATTATAAATTGGACAAATTAATATGAATCCAACATGTAAAAATGTTTACGAACTTTCTTACATTACATCTACACATTACCGGTATACTGAGTTGTAGAGTGCCTCTTGGTTCAACTAGTACAATAGAGTGCCTCTCGGCTCAACTAGTACAACCACATTAACAAGTGTAATATGCAACATTTAACAAGTGTAATATGCAACATTGATATTTAGTACCTGCCTCTTATGCAAAAAATAAGATGTTATTATAACTAAGATAAAACAAATACTATGATATTTCAAAAAATATTTAAGCTATAATTAGGAAAAAATAATATTATTATTTGTTAAACCTATTGGTCTCATAAAGATATTGGATGCCTCAACACAACAATAAAATTGATTGTATTTTGTTGATTACTTGTAGTTTAAGGGTTGTTCTAATTGTCATTTCCCTTCGTTCACGCATACAATAATGTTTAATAAGATAAAATTGGGTTGATGGAATTTTTAAAAAGGTAAAAGAATTGTTTCATTTCGAAACAATAAAATTGTTTGTATGTTGTTGATTACTTGTAGTTTAAGGGTTGTTCTAGTTGCCAATTCTCCTAGTTCACACATACAATAATGTTTAATATGATAAATTTGGTTGATGAAATTTTTAAAAAGGTAAAAGAATTGTTT
>APFE030316757.1:3265-61875 GCA_000404065.3 Pinus taeda | reverse complement strand
ATATGGCTTGTGGAGTGTTCTCCTTCCTTAAGGAGTGAATGTATGGTGTTGCCCTACCTTAAGGGTTTGATCAATAAAGAATCATTTCATATTATTTCCGGGTTTATTTGCATTGTCTTATATGTTCATATCAGATCTATAATATTCTTGGGCTAGATTTATAACAGAACCTCTTCATGTTTTTCTCCTGCATAAGCAATCATGCCTCCACAAGAATGATCAATGACAACATTGTTAGATAATAACATAGATACATGGATACATACATACATATATAAACGTTAGCATAAACCAATCATGATCTTGTCAGAAAACGACATACATACATACATGTATACATATATACTTCAACATAATCATAAAATAAAATAATTAACAGATAACATAAGCTCTAGGTTAAGAGAACTTCCTTATTTATGCACAAGCATTGAGAGAAATAGTTCCCAACATATCCAAAGCATATGACACCACTGATCCATTTACTTTACCTTTTCTAGTTACATTTCTTGTTTCTGCGCTACTACTGTCCATTTAGCACAATGGACCCAACCAGTCCAACCATTTGTCAGAGTCATTGTAAGGCTCTGTCCTAGGGTCCTCTACCATAACTGAATTATCTAATTTCAAATACAATAAATGGGCAATAATTTATTTGCAACTTTTAAAAAAATAATTTACCATTTAAATTTTATTTCCTATAATTAAATAGTGCACATTTCATTTCAATCACTTACATGAGTAATCTATGAATAGAGGAATACCTGTCCCGATAGCCTGGTTGAGATGCCCCTGAGCTCCTGATCTTGCTGAGATGCTCCTCTTGACTACCACTAGATTTACCTCCCAGCCAACTAGGAAGTATTTCCTAGCCCAAGAAACCTCCACAGGTTCCCTAGCCCTCCGAGCCCAAGTCCAACCATATGTATTGTGTGTCCAAGATAAACAATACTCTCCTTCTCTCCCTTCTCCCTTCTCCAAAACAATTCCTCAAAAACCACAACCAAACCAAAACAAAAGCAATTAGACCAAGGATCCCCCCTCCTCCCCTCATCCTTCCCCTTTTATGCCCCTTTCTCTTCTCCACCTCAACCACCTCTCATTAATGTCATTACTTCTCCCTCATCATTACATTTGACTTCTCTTCTCCCAAGTAAACATGAGAGGACTTTTTGGGATGTGTTGTGAATATAAAATTGCGTAATTAATTGGAGAGGACGATGTCTTCTCCCAATTAAATATTTTGGGGATGAGAGATGAATATATAAATTGATAGTTAATTGGAGAGGACCATGTCTTCTCCCAAGTAAATATGAGAGGACATTTTGGGGGAGAGATGAATATATAAATTGGTAATTAATTGGAGAGGACCATGTCTTCTCCCAAGTAAATTTGAGAGGACATTTTGGGGATGAGAGATGAATATATAACTTGGTAATTAATTGGAGAGGACCATGTCTTCTCCCAGGTAAATATGAGAGGACATTTTGGGAATGAGGTATGAATATATATAATTTGATAATTAATTGGAGAGGACTATGTCTCTTCAAAATTTAAAAATTTGGGGAGGTAAATTGGGAATAATAACAGAAGTTATATTAGTACTAAATTTACAGTTTCACCAATGTAGGTATGTACCAATATTTATTGATAATTATAAGTCAATATTTTAAGGTGATTTAAACCCTAGTAAAATTTTCATGATAAGATTAAGTAGGCATTACATATACTCCTCCTTCAGAAAACTTCATCCCGAAGTTAGAGTGTGAAAGATACAAGGAGTTCAAAGCAGTTTGGCAATAAGACATAACAAAATAGAGAGAGAGAGTTATAGTAGTAAAATTTGATAAGTGAGATAGATACATCACGTTCCATCAAGAGTCTCCAACTGATCTATATCCTCCTATCCTTCCTGGCCTACTTCCGTTCCCACCCTATCCAGAAACATAAACACAGAAAACACATAAAACAAGAGAGACACAGATATATGTGGTTCACCCAGTTTGGGCTACGTCCACGGATAAACAACCAGTCCTTCTTTCATTATATTACCTAGCAAACTAAAGAGACACAACCTACAACAATCCGGTATAACACCCTCTTCGCTCTCAATCTCCTCTCTCTTCCTCACTCAGAATATAGATATGCATAGATGCAATACAGTTCCCTCATATATAGTGAGGGGTTGCCTTCTAGGGAAAAAACCCGTAAATTAAACATAACTTCTACCGTCAGATCATCCGCCTAATGAACGGACCAGGAAAAAAAATTTTACTAGAAATTACTAGACTTTTACAAGGAATTTTACATCTATTTTCTAGCCCCGAACCCCATCGAGGGGATCGGCCCGCTGAACCCCTGCGGGGGGGGACAAGCCCCGCACCCCCCCCCCCCCACATGGAGGTATAGTCTTCCTAGGGTATACATCCGGCTGAGACCTTTGAACAAAAAAGATAATTAGTCTCACATATCCACCACTTCCCTCCCACGATTCTAGGTTTGGAGGTTGCACGGTGGGAAATACCTCCACCCCTCCTCACAACTAGGGTCAACACCGTAATATGGACCACACTACAGCGTTGGTTGGATACTTGTCATCGAATAATCCAGTCAGGTAGTCTTGTCACCTGCCATTCACATTTTACCCATGTCATAAGAGTGCATATCCAGTAGATACAAAATGTAATAGAACAATGTACATTATATCTTTCCCCGTGAGATGTCTTGACCTTCCCCCAATGGAAGAGTAGATCTTGGCTATCATATAGTTCTTTCCAATCTGCGGGTTAGCTCTCATTCATGCATTTATATAACAATAAGATATATATAGATAAGTGATCTTTAAACATCATGTTATGGCTAGTATCCACGTGTCAATCTTGCAGTTCATATTGGAAATAAATCATAATTTCACTAAGTCATTCATCAAATAAATCATATCTACTTGGGCCATACGTGAAACAACAATAATTCTGATAAGTCACGCACTAGATAATTCATCACTAAGTGAGTCATACATTAGGCCATACACCAAACATTTCCATCATTAATACCAAATCCATCAAATGATTTATATAAGTAGTTTCACATGTCCAACTAAATGCATCAATATTACATAACGTTTATAAATAAATAACAGGAAACTGCAAAATAGAACCTTAGCATAGGTAGATGTCTAAGTCAAAAATGGGCATTAAAGATGCTCAAAAAGTGAGGGGTAGTCGCAATGTATAGTCTTTGCATCCTCCTCGGTAGAAAATCTTGGGATGTAGTTGTCCCACTAGATCCTTATGAGTAGTTGTATGGTATTGTAGAGAATTTACATTATGTGATCGAATTTTTCTTTTTTAGCTAGGTCATTTAGTTCTTATATTCAAAGAACTCCTGTATTTTGGACCTAAATTTTTTCTTCTTGCAGCCTCCATATACCAAATGAAACAATGATTGTTTGAGAATTATTATATATGTAAAAGATTATGCTAACTCCTGGATATATATAAAATAAAAATAAAAAATAGAGCTAGTTTGAATGAGAGTATCACAATTGTATCTATTTACACATTTGCATATTAGATTGACACTTTCTAAATTACCATTAGTTTAAGGGCTTGAGTGTTTTTTTTTTTTAAGTTCTAATAAGTAAACACTATATGCAAAACACAACTAGACACTAAGGTGTGAAGCACTATTGAACACTAAAAAGTGAGAAATCCTATCTATGGACTTGTAATATTATACAAAACATATTTAGAGATTTAATGAATCACAATTAAAAACTAAGTAAAGAAATTTTAATATTGTTAAAACATACCCTTGTAATGATTGTGAAGTGGAAAACAATTAGAGACTAAGATGTGAACAATTATGAAATAATATTCATGAATTTACATGATTGTAAGAGTTTGTGAATTCTATTTCTTGATATTTTTATTTTGGGTTTTACATGGTTTTCATTGTCATTTACATTCCATAAATTATTTCATCCATCATCAATCATTTGCATTAATGGTTACAATAGTTGACACCCTTTGGATCTTGTCACAATAATAAATACCAACACTTTTGATGGATTGTGATAACTTATTATTCCATCCATCTTGAATAACCAAGTTTTTATTTTTATTTTTTTATAAGTGAAAGTAATATTTATTTTATTTACTTACATTTTGTTTTGTTTGTTTGTTTTTTATTTTTATTTTTTAACTCGAAAAGCATTATTCACAAGTACCAATTCAACAAGAACCATGTTATTAAAAAATAAAAATAAAAATATATTTGTCCGTTGCCTCTAAAATGTGGGACCGGATTGACAGTTGTTTCAAGACCTTTGCAGTTTGTCATCATGAACTCCCTTTTTAGCTTGTTCTCAATGCATAAACTATGAATGCATATTTGATGCCTCTCTGTGCAGTCCTATGCACCTCCAGTTCTTTCATTCTAATTGATGCAAACTATCAGTTATTTGGGCTGTGAATAGTTTATCATAGAGAGATGGCTTGAACTATGAAACTATCCTTTTCTCATCTAAGGTATAGTGTACCCTTGCGGTACTTCATCTAAGCCTAAACTTTTCTTCTATCCCATGCAACCATTTTGGAGGTTACATATGGCGAACCTCTTTCTCCACTTAACGAATTCTATAGGAAATAAATGTATTGAAAATACAAGATGGAAATAGATGTATTGAATATACAAAATGGGAAGTTGTTTAGTTTTAGATAATTAATTATTATCTAACATCAATGAAACCTATAGAATAAGTCAAATGTAATTTAAATAAAATGAACGTTCATAAAAAAATTACTTCACATTTTGCATTTTCAAACCACATTGATTATTTCTTTCTGAAAATGTGTATACAACTACATTTTTCATATATGTTGTGATTGTTTCTGCACAATAGAAAGGCCCCACCTTCCGTGAGGCAAAGAGATATCAAATTTATTATATCTAACAAGCTAGTATTCTCAAAATGGGGCTTTCACTTTTGCCTATGCTAGCTCAATTGATAGTGCCAATGTTGTTAGTCGTTTGGTTACTTTGATAGTTTGACAATCTTTGGTCATTAATAAACAGATAAAAGTTCTTATTTCTGTTTGCTTGTCAACATATTTTTAGTTTTTAGTTAAAGCATGGTGAATCTTCAGGTTGGGTATTTGTTACACTACACCAGCTGCAGAAGATGCAGAGAAAGACAAGATAGGCATGTAATCTATACAATAGCTACTATGAAAGATACCAAAAAAAAGAACTAAGCCTGAATATGAACCCAAAAAAAAAACAAGAAAATGTCTGACAGAATTGACTATGCAAAAAAATAAATTAAACATTATAATGAGCTATAAATATAGGGACTAAAAATTATGATCTAAACATTCCAGTACAACACATTTCTCCTATTATGTTTTTAGAACCAATATCACCATGAAGAAAACTAGCAAGTTTACTTTGGAAAACTGACAAATATGTAATGTATTACCTAATGAGTTCAAGCTTACCATCCAAGCCTAGAGATTGAATCAAAATTGACTTTACGTACGACAATATAAGCTCTATTAATGTATGTTTTTTTTGTTATTATTATTATACTGATTTTTTTTTTTTAATTAACAAGTTCCTATAAACTAAATGCAGAAGTCATCCATATTTGTAATGTAACTCCTGCCTCATCTGTTTCAGTTTCTAAGTCTCCATTTGGGATGTGTATCGACTCTCAATTCAAACTATCATGGAGAAATGAACCTATGTCTATATTGCAGTCTGTAGAGTTTGGTTTCCTATTTGAATTGTGTCTTCGAATATTTGATTTCCCCATACTTGTTTGTAAATAGTATTGTGAGGGGTGACAAGTAGCATGGAAACTTATACCACAAAGAAAGCAATCTTGTAATAGTTTTAAGAATAAAAATAAAACAAAAGTCTACGAGCTATGTCTCTAGAGTAAGTTACAGTGCATTCTCATATCTAATTATTGGCTCTTCATAGTTTTTTTTTTTCACTACAACCCCATAGTACCATCTTATTTAAAATGTCATGGATATTATGTGAGTTCTTAGGCCAAAGAGAACAGGAAAAATGAATCAGGACGTGAAATTTCATATACAACAAAATGACCGAGATTGTTGAAAAGTTTCCAGACAGAATGGGTGGGCTATACATGGAAGAATCTGATGAGCAATCAGAACTACAACTTGCAAAATCCCACAAATAATGAGTATATGATGATGACTGCTAGACCAGTAAATGTTGATCCACCTTCAAAGTTATGTTCAATTACAAAGGGAGGTTCATTCGAAACAGGAACCAGAGAAGTGAGATTAGCTGATTTTGCAAATAGAAGTTAGACTGCAAATGATGTGAAGGTTGATGAAGCACTTTCTATGAAACAAGGGCCAATACTTAGTAATTTGACTGGAGAAGAAAAGAGGAAATGGAAATTGCATTTTAAAGTGAATTCTAACTTTGTTTCCAACCACAAAACACTGCAATTTACACTGACTTAGGGCTTCAGCCTTCTACTTCTCCATCACTTGGAAGTGGCCCCAATAATAGTCACATGGATTTGACTGAAGCAGAGAGCCTACCTGATTTGAGTCCTTTATCTATAATTCATATTATGACATCATATCAAATACCCGTTGATTCTATTCTTTCACCTCTTCCGAAAAGTGTTTTGGAATTGTTGGTGCAAATGAATGAACCATATAAAAATGACAGTACAAGCAGGAAATAGAAAACACAGCTAAAGGAAGAGCATGTACTAAATAGTTGTGCTTCTGAGTTTAGGAATGACAATCAAGTGCAAAAGCCAAGGAAATATAGACACGGTGAAATTTCTCAAGTTGATACAGCCAAGAAGTGAAGAATGATGCTGAGAAAAATAGTATAATGGCTAAAGATTCATATTCTATTTTGTCAAATATTTCATCAAAACCTCTATTTAAAGGGTCATTTGAAGATAACAGACAAATAATAAGTGTTTCTAACATAGGAAAAAATATTACAAAGGGAACAAGTTTAAGAACAGAGGAATCCAACAGTTTAGTAAATGATGGTGATGCTTTTTATTGAAATTTGGATAGAAGGAAGCAGATATTTATGGAAATAAAAGGAAATTCCTGAAGAATAAAAAGGGTCTTATGCTACACTGTGAGAAGGAACTTATAAATAGTAAGGACAAGACCAAGTAAAGGAGTGGTATCGGAGATCGGTGACAAATATTTTGTCTCTAATGCAAAAAGGCAAATGAGTCCAATCAAGTGAAAAAAGAAAGTTTATCAAATTTCTCCAATGCACATAACGAAAAGAATGTTTTGAATAATGGAGCAAAGGGAACTATGGGAGAGGACCTTGGGCAAGTAGTCATTCATAAAAAGGCTGGTACAAATAAGGCTTATGGAAAGGACTGTGTCTCCCAAAATCTAAAATGTAACAATAATATATCTAAAAAAACTACAAAGGGACAAAACAAAGAGTTTTTAAGAGCGTCGTGCAAGGACAAAAGAGAAGAAATGTATGATAAGGATTCTTTATTGTCTCAAACTTCTGCTCAAGGCAATAAAGAGCACAAGGTATCATTGAAAGTAACTGCTAAGAATTTCTATGGAGATGGTGCACAAGTTTCCAAGAATGAACAAGTTGATGTTAAGGGAGAAGTCAATGTTGCTCACTGTAAGGATATTGTGAAACAAGCAAATTTTGAATGCTTTGATAGAGAACCTTCAAAGGGGAAGGATTGAGTCAAAGACAACATGGCTTATCTTTTAATTCTTGCAATTTTGAGAGCGATATGAGCAGGCCCAAACTGGAGTCTTCCAACCCAGCCTCCTGTTTATCCAATTATCGGCCATCAATGGCAGATATGGCAACTTCCATGGTAGAGAATCTATATGTTGGCACGGTGCCAGGAAAAAGTGTTTCACCTAAGCCAATAATGCATTAGGAGAGAATTTCACATTCTAGGTCTAGCCCACATTCTCATCTGGATGAAGTTGGAAAAAAAATATTGAAACAAAAAGAATAATTTCAAGACTACCAATCAAGTACACCACCTTCTAGAGAAACTACAAACAATATATTTGCTACAAAGAACAGGAGTAATGCAGACCTGAAGAATTGCAAAATAATCAGGTAGATGAGGGCATGAGGAAGAAACCCAAGGAAGAAAAGATGTTTGATTATTTCTGCAAATGTATGGATATATTATAAGCTTTGTGTATGTGGATTGAAGAATATATGCACAGATCCATGAGTAACATGGAAAGGAGGATTAAACTTGTTGAGTCATATCAAATGCTACGGAACCAATCTCTGATGACAAAATGGAGGGTGAGGCTGTTCATTCTAGTTCATGTTTGTCATCAAACTCATTTTTGAATTCTTCAGTTTCTTTCCCAAAACATAAGTGACAATGACTTGAAGCACACAGTTTCTGTAAATACATCAAGTCCATTGTGTGTTGAGATTTTGTCTTCAATTTTGATGCCAAGGGCATCTCCAATGTCATTCACTAAGTCTTCTCTATGTGATGCTTCAAGATCTTCTGTGATCTTGCCATCAGATGCCTCTTGTCTGGGTACTTCTGTAAATTTGGAGTCAGAGAATATGCATTCATTATCTTGTCACGAGGAACCATCAAAAGTTGGCTTTCACATGACCCTTGTTGAGAATTGATATAGAGCAAGACCTAAAGGTTCTGGACCTGGACTTATGAGATAAGATGAGCAGTGGGTTACGGATAGGCATAATGGATTTAATGAATCATTTGATTGGGGCATTGGATGCCCCCTTTGCTGGAGCAGTTGTCTTTGGAGTTAATTTTGATGGGCATTTAGTTTTGGAATCATTACTTGCGGCAGTGATTGTTTTCCTGCTATTTCAAAGAGTTACCAGATTCAAAACGCCTTCTTACAAGAAAGGAAATTGTGTGATGAATGGGTCCCTGAGCCACTACATCCAGCTATTAAAAAGGATATGGAGATCGAGCCTCCAGTTTTGGAAAGTGATGTAGGATGACGTACAATAGTCAATAGTAAAGAAGTTATTAATCTAGCGTTAGCAACTATCTTGGGCTAATAGGAGAAGGGAAGATAACAGAGGCATGCAATGCACCTTTGAAAACATCAAAGAGGATGAACATGAATTGGCTACCATGCTAGTGCCTGAAGTTGCCATGGAGGAAAATCAAGCTACAATGTATGGTAGGGGAACATTTTGAGATTGGATTGATATACTCAACCTATTGTGTTGGCTTCCAAAGGGTTATGTTCGTGTCAAAAGCTTGGCAATGTATGTACACCATATTCTCATGATTGAAAGGTACAAAACGGTTGAAGTTGGTTGCAAAATACAGCTCAAGCTTTGTTGCAGCTTTACTAAATATTATTTTACACCTCCAAGGACCACATGTTTTCTTTGAAAGTGGATTGGATCAGTTTCAAGATGGTGATTATGTCAATCTGGCATTTGTCATTTTAGCATGTGTTGAAATATTATCAAAATTAGCATCAAGCCATGTATTCTTTCATATGAATGCTAGTCATGTGGCACAATCGTTGACATTTCCAGTGGTACTTTTCAGCATTTTTGTCAGTTCAAATCCACCCAGCATGTAACACCATGCACGATGTCTTTGCCACATCAACAAATAGATTATATGAAAGCAACCATGGTTGTAGAATGTAGTTTTGTTGCAGAGATTAAAATGTCAGTAGAGTTGTTTGCTACTTGTTGCAGGCTACATTGGGCTATGGACGAGGATGCACAAACAAAAACAAAAGACAAAACAGGCAACCAACAAAATAAGGCCCTCAGAAAAATATTAACGAGACACAGGTTCCCTTGATAGCCAAAATATCAATCCCTATAGCAGGTGGAGAAACAGAGCCAAGGAACCATAGGACCACAAATTTAGACGCATTAGGGAAGCCATAAATGGCAACATCCAAGGACAGGGCACCGGTGAAATCCTGATCAGACAACCCCATAGCAGAGCACATGCGGAAGCATAACTCGACGAAACAACACACGAGTCCAACGCTTCACAGAAAGGCCTCCAAGAACCCTCGTCCATAGCAACACTTGCACTGAGGAAAACCATGGTGGATTGAAAGCAGGGAATGTACGAAATAGTGGCCGAGGCGGCTAGGGTTCAGCTATCTGGCCTTGCTCCCTCAATTCCCCATAAATGAAATCTCATGTTTTTTTTTCTTTGTTTCAGAATAGAATTATGGAATATATGCCCAAAATGAGCGCGAGTTTTAATTTAAAAATATATGTCCAAAATGAGTGGGAGTTTTAATTTAAAAATATATGCTTAAAATGAGTGCAAATTTTAGTTTTAAAATATATTCCCAAAACGACTGCGAATTTTACTTTTAATTTGTGTGGTGTGATGTTTCATTCTGATTATTCTATAGGTATAGTCTATATTGGAGCCGAGCTAGAGGAATTTCAATTTTTTTATAAATGAAAAATTGTTTACATGGTCTAGATGTAATATATCAATATCTTATTTTCCTAAGTCAAAATAAGATGCATATTTTTTTATAAATAAAAAATTGTTTGAGCTGTCTATATTTTATATGTTTAGAATATTTTTTTACCTAAGTCACAATAGGATGGGTTAAATTGAGAGTAAGGTGGAGAAATCAGTTCCACATACTTAAAAAAAAAATTAGTGGAGATTTGTGTCTAGTGGGTCTTCGGTCCAGATTTTGAACCCGCTCTGATACCACATGTAAGGCTACGTCCTAGGGTCCTCTACTAGAACTAAATTCTCTAATTTCAAATACAATTAATGGGAAATAATTTATTTGCAACTTTAAAAAAAAATAATTTACCATTTAAATTTTATTTCCTACAATTAAATAGTGAGCATTTCATTTCAATCACTTACATGAGTAATCTATGAATAGAGGAATACCTGTCTTGATAGCCTGGTTGAGATGCCCCTGAGCTCCTGATCCTAGTGAGATTCTCCTCTAGACTACCACTGGATTTACCTCCCGGCCAACTAGGAAGTATTTCCTAGCCCAGGAAACCTCCACAGGTTCCCTAGCCCTCTGAGCCCAAGTCCAACCAGATGTAGTGTGTGTCCAAGATAAACACTATTCTCCTTCTCTCCCTTCTCCAAAACAATTCCTCAAAAACCACAACCAAACCAAAATAAAAGCAAGACCAAAGATTCCCCCTTCTCCCCTCATCATTCCCCTTTTATGCCCCCTTCTCTTCTCCACCTCAACCACCTCTCATTAATGTCATAACTTCTCCCTCCTCTTTACATTTGACTTCTCTTCTCCCAAGTAAACATGAGAGGAAATTTGGGGATGTGTTATGAATATAAAATTAATTGGAGAGGACCATGTCTTCTCCCAAGTAAATATGAGAGGACATTTTGGGGATGAGAAATGAATATATAAATTGGTAATTAATTGGAGAGGACCATGTCTTCTCCCAAGTAAATTTGAGAGGACATTTTGGGGATGAGAGATGAATATATAAATTGGTAATTAATTGGAGAGGACCATGTCTTCTCCCATGTAAATATGAGAGGACATTTTGGGAATGAGGTATGAATATATATAATTTGGTAATTAATTGGAGAGGACTATGTCTTCTCAAAATTTAAAAATTTGGTGAGGTAAATTGGGAATAATAACAAAATTTATATCAGTACTAAATTTACAGTTTCGCCAATGTAGGTATGTAACAATATTTCTTGATAATTATAAGTCAATATTTTAAGGTCATTTAAACCATAGTAAAATTTTCATGATAAGATTAATTAGGAATTACAGTCTTACCTTCCGTTGTGCTTACTCATGCACAAAGCTTCATCTGTGTCTTATATCATCAGTTGGGTACCACAAATATCTCCTGATTTCCATCAACTTTCCTCTTTCCCAACCAATTCCCAAGACTCAAAACATAAAATAGGAAAGACAAGAAACAAACAAGAAGAAGACCATAAAAACCAATAACAACATGACTCCGCAAACAAAGTGGTATGGCCATACACTAGACATAAAAAGAAGCCGTAGATCAAGCTCAATAATTCATAAAATACCAAAAGCACAAGACTAAAAACAAAAGCTCAACCCGAGCCTTCTTCAAGATTTCATGGCAACCTCTCTTGCCATGCAACTCCTTGCATCATGTTGACACATGTCAACCACATGTTCCAAATATCAAGACAATCATATTTATCAATTTGAAACCAACTTTTACAAACAATCATGTCATAATCCATAGTCATTAGACATAATGCTACAACTATTAACTACATCCAAGTACATATCAACTGTCTTAACACATATGTATTAGTACCATCATCTTAAAACAAGATCATTAGGGCACATACTCATATTATGCAATTCATCAAACATTCAACCAACTCGCAAACATACCATGTTAAATAAATCAATTAGACGACATAATAGTCACCAAACACTCAAATACCAAATAGACTACGTAATAAACTATGAAATACCAAGTATAATACATAAGAAAACTCATACCTTAGTGTACCTTAGGGGAGGTTATCTTGTCTGCATTATCAATCTAGTTAGCAAGATATAATTTTACAACATGTCAACTCAAGCACTCATAAGATCATGATATCCATAACAATATCTAACTAACATGTTCACATCGTAAACTCATACAAAATTATCATTCACACATATAAAAATTAAATATAGATTAGTATGACACCATCTCACAAATATGTTGGTTCATACTTGAATATCACAACCATAACCATCTACATAGGTCAAACCAGGTTAACACAATACATATAACATCAATATCTTTAAGGAAATGAACATAACCATCACTCATATGACCAATCCAAATTATAACTTCAATATCTCAATGAAATAACCCTAATCATCAAGTTAATAGCATATAACAACAATAATAATCAACAAGTTAACCTATAACATACTCATCAGCAACATATAGCATAATCATCATGTTATCTAATATAAAAGAACAATAGCAATGCATAAAACTACAAGTTACTATCATTCTTGACTATTCGACACATGTGAATATAACTACACTAATCAACCAACATCTATCATGAATGTAACCATAACATCAAAAGACATGTACATAACTCTAATGTATATAAACCTAATGCATATAAAATCCTTAACTTACATACCTGCATGTCGAACATAAAATACATGTATGATGATCTACTCTTACCCCAAAGTCTAATGTTTCAACCTCATTATAATGATCTGCATCTCCTGCTCTATCTCAGCCAACACATTAGCATCATAACATCCAATAGTACCATGACAACCTAAATTGCATAAAATGACTTCACAAGGCATGTTTTACCTGCTATACATGCATAATCATAACCAAAGCCATACATGCATAACAACAACCATTACCCATTGTGCACATTGCCACATGCAACCAACAATATGCATAACCAATGCCAAATCAACTTCACCTATGCATAAACGCATGTAGTTGAACATAAGTGATCAAATCTTGTAATCAACCTACAAGACTGATACATGTAATCAAAATATTCAAAAATGTAACCTAACATACAAGGATGTAAGTAGGTATCATGAAATCAACATGTAAGCAACATATAATCCACACACAACACATATCATACATTTAATCAATCATTTAAACAACCTATAAGGATACCCCTTTACTATCCATGGTCCACAGTAAGGTAGAAGGAGGAAGCTACTATAATGGCCTGATCTCCTATGTCCAATTATGGAAATGGAATCTCCAAAGCTCTACTAAATTTAACCACACTTGAAAAGAAATTTATTTTTATTTCTCATACATTTGTATGAGATTAAGTAAAAAATATTGCACTTATTCCACTTGTAACATCATAAATAAAAACATGCCACTTTTCCATTTCCTTACATGCAACTTTTCAAATTCCATGCATGCAACCTTTCAAATTCCCTACATGCAACTCTTCAATTTATTTGCATGCAAATAGGCATAGATCAGCTACATCCATAGTATCATACTACAATACTATCACATCCAAGAAAAAATAATATTTTCTTCAAACAATTACCATACTTTTACATTTTCTTCAAACAATTACTATACCATTATATTTGCATGTAAGCATTTCTTCAAACACTTTACACCTAAACTAATATATCAAGGTATTTGCATACAAGTAAGCATATATCAACTACATAAATACTATTACACATCAATACTATCCCCAAACACAAACAACATACTCATTGGTGCATTTTATCAAACAGTTTGTACGCAATTAATTATTGAACCATTTAAGCATTTCATCAAACACTTTGCATGCAAACTAATATAGAAAATGATTAAATGCATATATCCTAAACTGTAGTAGTACAAGTTATGGAAATTGAACTATATGATCAGTGGTAGTTTCCCTCACTATGGTTCAAGTTTCAACTTCTGGGATTTCATAGATGAAAATTTATAACAAAAATACCAACACAATCATATTTGGTGCACAGTTCTAGGAGTATCCAGAAAGCTCGACTTCCGCTGGTCATATCTCCTATAATATAGTGAATAAATGTCTAAAATTTTTATCACAACATAGGTGATATTTCCTCTCATTGTGGAAAACATTTCAGCTTTTGAGAGTGCCCAGAATAAAATTTATAACAAAAATGTCAACGTAACTTGTTTGAGGCCTGATTTTAGGAGCATTCAGAAGGCTCGGCTCCCTCTACTCATATCTCCTAAAATATTGTGACCCAATATCTGAAATTTCTACCACATAATCATTGGTATTTCCCCTCAATTTGGATGATTTTCAGCTTTTGAAAGCCTACAGAAGAAAATTTATTGCAGAAATTCCAACGTGACTTGTTTAAAGGTGCATTCAGGAAGGTCATCCTCCTTAGATCATAATTCCTAAAGTATTGTGAACCAATATCTGAAATTTTTACCACATTATCAGTGGGATTTACCTTCAGTATGGAAAAAAATTTGACTTCTAATATTCCACATAAGAAAAGTTATAATAGATATGACAAAAAGGTCTAAAATTTAACCTTTGTTCTTCATTTTACCTATGATAGAGCCCATCCAGTCCAAGTGTTTGAACCATGCTCTGATACCACTCTATAAAAACCTTCAAGGCAAATGTGCATATAAACAACATAATAGGAATAGAAATACAATAAACATGTCAGCCATGAAAATCCATATATACATCAGTACATTTGCACATGAAAATCAAGGGAATGAATTTTTTCATTAATAAATGCAAGGAAACAACCGAAGATGGGACTACCACGTTCCACTTGACCATAGATTGGTTGAGCCAAGTCTCTCTTGAGCCAATCACCCCCGTGCCATATTCCAGGCATGATTGTGGGATCTTAGAGAACACATTAATCAAAACTCATCTAGGGCTTCCAAACGCCACCCACCTCAACCCATCAAACAGTGATTCCACCTCATGGTCCGACATCACCAAAAAACCATCATCAAATTGGTCTCCATCCAAACCTTCAAGGGCTTCCAGAGTGTTTGTCCAACCAAGGCTTCCAAAACTAGTAACTCAACCCACAGCTTATACAGGGCTTCTAGAGCGTTTGTCCAACCAAGGCTTCCAGGACTAGTAATCAACTCGCCAAGGGCTTCCAGAGCGTTTGTCCAACTAGGGCTTCCAGGACTAGTAACTCAACCCAAGCTATTACAAGGCTTCTAGAGCGTTTGTACAACCAAGGCTTCCAGGACTAGTAACTCAACCTAAACTATGGAAAAATGAGAACCAACCAGACCAAAGCAATGAAAGTAAACCCACAATCACCATGGCTATCCAGGAAATGGCAAGGCTAGGCAATCCATTGTCGATCGGGGTAATCCTCCATGCCAATGATAGATCACAACCAAGAAATCACATGCATGTGCCATGCATGCCAAAACTAGTGAATAAATCATACATGCAACTCGATACTTGTAAGAAAATATGATGTAGTTGTTGATGTCAATGCCTTCTTGCTCTTTCCTGTTCTTCCTTTGCCTTCTTGCTCCAAGAATCCAAGTATGCCACACCCTCCAAGAGTGTTCCAAGAAAAATCTAAGTAACCAAGAGTATGAGAGAGAGAGAGAGAATAATGAGAGAGCTCCAAAACTGAACTCACCAAGTCCTTCCCACTGATCGTCGTAAGACTTTTTATTAATGAGGCCTCTATTTTCTTCATTTTCCATTATTTTCCTTCAATTTCCTCCTCACATGCAAAATGTGACATTTGACCTTCATTTTCTCCTAATTTCCATTATTTTCATAAATAAATGTGCCAAAATACCTATTTTCCTCTTTAATGCCTTAGCCATTTCCTTTGCCAATTTCCTTAGCCATAAACAACCAAATGAACACCCCCTAGGTTGTCCTACCCAACATTCAGCTTGGAATACATGTCCCATCATCTGTGGTATTTATATATTTTTACATGGAATTTTCACCAGGGCTGTTACAGTTATTTGATGTTTGATCCCATGCTGAAAAAGTAGTTTTCATATTCATTTGAAGTGTATTATTTTCCATTATCAATGCGACTAGAGCCAATATGAGTTTGTGCATAATTTTCAATCCATGCATGAAATTTCTTGAATGTTTCAAAAACTTCAAATTTGTTCTTCAATAAATAAACCCAGCACATTTTGGTGTATTCATCAATAAATGTCATCACATATTTATTACCAATTGGAGAAGGAACATGAACTGGGCCACATAAATTTGAATGAATGAGTTCATGGTTTCTATGTGCTCTAGAATGAGAATCATGAAAATACTTTTTGTTGTGGTTTCCTAAGATACAAACATCACATTGCTGAAGTTTCCTAGGAATTGAAGGAAAACCAGAAACACCATTTTTCTTCAATAAATGAAGGTTGTCATAGTTCAAGTGTCCAAATATAGCATGTCATAAAAGACTTGATGGAGATGTACCTTCATCATAATGAGAATTGTATGAGAATTTATTTGCACGAGCAAAGGTTCCTTGCAGCTTCAGAAGTCTTTCTTATTCTATCCCCGCCATGAAAAGTGAGTGATATGACGCTTTTATGACCTTGATCTTTCCATCAAATATATGAATTGAGTGTCCTTGCTAGTGGAAGTGGACTAAAGATAACAAATTTATCTTCAACTTCGAGAGGTATAGAACATCATGCAGAAGAAAGTCTGGAAGAGCAGGAAGTTTGATCCTGATGGTGCCAAGCCATGATGACTTGTGCTTTTACTTGTCTACAAAGCATACTGCTCCATCAACATTTTCAGTGAATTCTTCAAAGAAATCTCTCCTGAAATTCATGTGGAAATTTTCTCCTGAATTAAACAACTAATCATCTTTTCATGAAGCAAGTGAAGCGTTGAAAAAGTCTTCTATTACTCCATTGTTATAATGTGCCACATCATAGTGAGCGAATTCGGGTGCTTTACCTTTCCCTTTGTCATTGGTTTACCTTTCCCTTCATTTATTTCCTACTCAATTCAGTCCCAAGGCAACTTACAAGTGGAAGCGTCATTCCCATCTCTATTTCATCATATGCAATAAAGATAAAACTTTTCTCCTTAGAACTATTTGCCCCCTCTGCCTCTAAAATTCTTCCTTACTCTTCCTCTTCAACCATCTATTCCTCTAGAAGAATCTTGTGCATGATTATTCTCCTTTTGTGTAAGGAACACAAATTATTCAGTAGAATGAGGAGTTGTCTTCTTCCCAAAAGCCTTCTCTTTCTCAAGAAAATTATTTTGAAGGGAGTCAAAAGTAATCTCCTTAAGGTTTTGATGTAGCGGCTACAACCACCCTCCAAAATGTTTCCCTAGCTTAGTTTTGGCACCTCCCTAGCAACTTCTCACAGCACCTTGTCTTGCTTTGTCAAGTACACAAGATTCAGTGTTTTTCTTGCACAAAGACAGCCTGTTGATCACATCTTGATGCATTCTCCTCAAAGGATGATCACCGGACTTGGTCCAACTGCAGGCTTAGTAGCTCACCCAAGAAATTTCCCATTCATGGAGGGAAACCAGTCTTCCCTCCAGAAATTGCACAATCCTGTCTGGCAGCCTGCTAGGCTACAGGATTGCGCAATTCTGCCAGTCAACACTCACAGTGAAAATTGCACAATTTTCCCCAGCAGGGCTGCTTAGCCTAGAATTTGCACAAATCTAGGCAGCAGTCAACTACTCTGCCTAGAAATTGCCCAAATCGCCTAGGCAACCAACCTAGCTCCCAGCTAGAAATGCACATTTCCTTCAAGCATTTGAGCAACTTCATGCATGAGTAGTTGGGTTGACCAGTCCCACTAGGGACAAGGAAACTTGACTTGCATGCATGGCTTGCTTTTTCCTGGAATAGCAAAAGGCATTATTTAAAAGGCATCCCATGATTCAGGGAGCTATTTTTAGTTGTTGGAGGTTACATGCAAAGTTGTTTTAGAAATTTTCCTCCAAGTGTCACTTTTTCCTAGATTTGTGGCATGCATGTCATGAGCTCAAAACTTATTTATTCAACGCATCAGAGCTCATTCTTTCACATTGATCATGGAGCTCTAACATCCCACAACACATCCAGGACCCTTCAGCACATCTCTCTCAGCTATTCATAGGTAAGTGGGCTCAACTTGTCTTTTTCAGCATTTTTGTCGCTTTTTGTATTTTCTCTTGTGTGAGTGTTGTTTGCTTAATATGTTTGAGGGCTTGTTGTCATTTACATGTATACTAGCTTTTTCTAGAACTGTTTCAATTTTCGTTGCTATCTCACTATTGTCGCATGCATGAAACTGTTTTGCATGAATGGTCGTTGATTTAATGACTTGTTTCACCCACATGCATGTTGATCTGTTTACTGAATCTTTCATTCACGTTTGCATGAACTGACAATCACTTCTTCTTTCACTTAGTGTCACCATGCATTCACTATCTTATTTTCTTTCAGTTGCCCATCGACGAGTTTGGCCAACCTTGGCTCAGACTCTACCTTCACTGAGACAACATTGCCTAATCTAGGGAAGGAAGGCTTTGTCTTCCTCTCTAGAAATTCGCATTTTTTCCTAGCACTCTCCTCCAGGACTGTTTTGTGCATTTCTGAGGGACAGCGACTACTGGCCCAGAAAATTGCGTAATGCAGTCCCTAAGCCTACAGTCACTCCAAGCTGGAATTGTGCATTGTGCAATCCCAACAGCCAACAACCACTCTGGATTGCACGTTGCACAAATCCAACAGCCAGTCTTACCTCCCAAATAGCCTAGAATTCCTTTTACGCAGTTCTGGCATCCAGCCACCCAATCTCCCAAAAGAAATTGCGCAATCTTACCTATCAGTTCCCAGGTATGTGTTGTGTCATTCCCCGAATTTGCTTTGGTTTTCACTGTCAGATTTCTTTCCCTGCATATTGCTTGTCTCTAGATATTTTAGGTTTCCATATGCCTCTTAGCAGTACATGATCAATGGCTTCCAAGGGAGTGGGATCATAGGACACTGATGGGAAGGCAACTGGAGCAGCAGTTGGGTCGATCTATGAAGATACAAAGTTGTTTCTAGACAAGGACATCAATGTGAAGTGGCAAGAGTTCAATGAAGCAGTTGTAGGAACTTTTGAGGAAGACCTCGAAAACCATCAGGTATATGTGAACATTCACAAATTTGGCTTGTACTAGATTGCATGCAGATACCCCGCGTTCCCATGTGCAGACATGATAAACTAGATCATCTCTCACACTGATCCTGAGATGATGACCTTGAGCAGTGTCAGTGGGACAAAGCTTGTAACCTTCTGGGCATGAGATTATGATGAGATATATTAGATGTTAGAGCTGACTATTATGAAGACTCCATTCAACGTACCCAACAATAGTGCTAACTCCAGAGACATTTTGAAGAACTAGGTAAAGGAGCTGGCTTGATTCAGGTTGACACCCAACCAGATATACAAGACGAAGATACTGACGAAGGCGTACAAATACTTGGTCATATTTTCTTGTCGAATGTATGGCAAAGCAAGCACGAAAACCTTCCCACAAAGTTGGGTGATCGCATTGGACCAACTGGCTAGAGAGGGAAAACCATGTAACCGGTTTGACATGCTAGCTCATCAGCTGAAGGAACAAATAACGAAGGCTCGACAGTCACCCAGAGGTATGCATGCAATGATTTACATGTCTGCCTACATATTAGATGTAATTTTTGCCCGACAGGAGTTCCAAGGCTTGGATTGGGCATGGTCACCAGTGGAGACTGTTGTGAACACATATTTCAAGTTTTTGATCGAATGCAGCGTCAAAGGAGTAATCACATGGCTATTCAATCATTTTGTCACCCCAGTGTACAAGATGATATTCGAACAGGATCCACCCTGCATGTCAAAGGAAGCAATGGAGGCATTGATAGGCATTGTTGATTGGTATGCCTCACCATCCGGCACCTTCATCCCAATGTTCAGTGCAGAGAAGCCTTCGCATGTTCTACCGAAGTTTGCCTTGGACGTACTTGTCATGCAGGAAGTAGCATATCACATCTCGGTAGGATTGATAGCTAGATTGCACCAGAAGAAGAAGGCACCTTGGCAAGATCTTCCATTGCAGATTGGGTTATATGAGATTTGGAGTATCAAGCAAGCGGATGTTGAAGCAAAATTGATGAAGAATTACCCATTCAACGTATGAAGCTACAACCCGTATGACCCACATTGTATTGTGAAGCATCATTGCACGAGAGTTCAGTTCAACTGGATACACGGGGCATGTCATTGGGCCGAGGAGGTCCCATGGAGATATTGCTATAGTTTCTCCAGACCCAATGAACTGGTCAACTTCGCTGTGGATTATTTAGCAAAGAAACATGAAGTAGCATCACAGAGAGAACCAACAATAGTAGTGGCAGTAGAGGCAAGCATACTAGTGTGCGACAAAGGTAAGAGGAAGATTGTCGATCACATGGAGGAGGAGAAAAGTTGCAAGTTCCGAGCAGATCCATTGGTAGAGAAAGAAACCATTATAGAGGCAAAGTCGCACTAGCGCGACATGCAAATTGCACAAAGGCAGAGGGATAAGATAAGAATGGAAGAAGCAGAGAAGGAGTTGCATGGGTTGAGGGAGAAACTCCTAAAAGAACAAGAGTTTCACAAACAAGAGAGGGAAGCACAACAGCAGCAGATATAGCAAGGGGCACAACATGTGCAAATAGATAAAGCAGTGCCCGTACAAGAATTTGATTCATCAAATTAGTTGGAATCAGGGGAACAGGGTGAACCATTGCAAGAACAAGACTTCGCTCATGAGATAGAACAAGCACTTCAACAGTTGGATACATACATGGAGCAATGAGAGTTGGAACATGACACCGACCTCATGCCTCACCATAAAGAGGTCAACTCACCCACTTCAATGCAACTAGATGATGAGAAAGTCTTGAATGGCCAAGGAGGTATTGAGATCCTTGGTGATCAGCCAGAAGGAGAGATGCACAACATCTCATTCGAATAATCCCAAAAAAGAGTTGTGCAATCTCGCAGAGTGTCAACTCCGTAGGATCATACATCTCCTGCGCAAGTTGAGGAACGAGTGATTATGACTGATGTGTCAAATATCCAGGAGCCTTGGGAGATGCAACCAGAGTCTATGCCAAAGCCACTAGCTCAAGTGTTTGCTTTCTAATAGCTGAGAATGAGTGAATGGCAAAGGAACTTCGGATGACCAAGAAAGGAGGAGACTTGGTGACAATGTCCACCCGAGATGAACTGAAGAAGGCAATACTAGATGAAGTGTTGTCCCTTGACATAGTTATGCAAGAATTGTACTCCAAGTTTGGTACCGTGCATAAGGTAGTCATCCATCTCAACGGATGACAACAATGATGTGCTAGGAGAGCATGTATCTTAAATAACTTACATGCTGCTATTGAGGACATGCAAACATGGACGATGAAATACAAAGGAGCCCCACTTCACTTGCCTAAGATGATGAGGGCCAATGCAGCCAAGTTGAAGGCATGTATCTAGAGTCAGATTTGGAACTATGAAGAGCTCCCACAACTCATCACTAGCATACAGGCGTCCCATGCATGAGTATTCATGAGTATGGATGTTGTGGTGTGCACACATGTGATCCCATCTATTGGGACTCTCACCTAGGCGAAGACAAAGAAACTGGTCCGACTAGAGCTTGACTCGTACTTCGATGAGTTGAAGCATATTGCCACCAACCCAGACTTGCCCATCAGTGCAGACATCATGCAAAAGTATGTTGTTCGTATGGCCTCATTGAAGACAGTGTTGTGCATGCTTTCAGAGGAGTTGGGCAAAGGAGCTCGGGCAGTGTACCCAAATGTTATGGCAGCAAGAGTCAGGTTTCATATAGATGTCACCGCGGAGCACACAGACACCATCAAGGACTACCGATCTTGGCATTAGTATGTTACTGTCGATCAACATGAAGATGTTGAGGAGTTGGACTTCCATGGTTGTCTAAGTCAGATTGATGTCTAGCATGGCTTTCTCAAGCCATTTTGCTTCACATGGCTACATGTGCATTGTAATGTAAAGTCATGTCAAGTGTGAGTCAAGTTGTGATAATTGGATGTAACAATCATAGAGTAGGTGAAGAGTCATGAGGATAGTTGAACCGTCACAAAGGAGAATTTCAAGGGTCACCCCACCCTTTGCTATAAGTAGTCCCTCACAACCTAGTAAAGGCTTTTGGTCATCCAAGCTTCCGATAAGACTATCTTGGAGAAAGCTTGGACAGTATTGTAACGAGCCTTGGCTTCTCCACTGCGCAGAGCTAGTACATCTCTTTAGAGGAGCAGGCGGATGTGGATGTAACGTTCCACTATTTGAACTAGTGGTTGGACATGGATGTATTGTATGACCATAACTTTCACTTCTTTATATAATAATATCCAACACATTTCATGCATATGTTGTATTGTATTCTATTCTATCTAGTTTACTCTTAATGATATATGTATTGTTTTCTTACGCATGCACGTATGGATTATTCTGTATAATTATTATTCAACCCCAATCACAAATGTCCGTAAACTGAGGGCTCTTAAGTCCCTAAAAGGGTTGCTTCACTGCCTAAAGGAACAAGGTCAACTTCTTACATCATCTCCCAGAAGTTCTCCACTGAAAACTGCTCATAAATGGTCAAAACTGGACCATACTAAAAGCTCCATGTAGAGGGTGCGATGCATATCACCTTCCCAATGTACAGGGTGCGATGCATACTGTTTTGCTCCTCTGTAGGGTACGATGGTCGGGAATGGACAAATGGCAGGGACTAAAATGCGAGGTGGAAGATCATGGAATCTTCCAGAAGCTTCCCCTCTGACACTTGCCACTCCATTTTCAACCAGGGATGAGTAAGAGATCTTCACTCTCCAAGTGGAAGCAGGAACTATCAGAGAGAAGACACTAATCAAGATCCCAAAAGATGACTCACCTCTCTGTAATCATCTATATATGGATCCCTCATCACAGAGATCCAGAGGCTGGAATTTTGTAATATATAGAGAAGTGCTGTCAGTATTCTTGTGTACATTCACAGTGTTGGGTGATTTTTCTTTGCTTGAGGTGGAAGAAGGGCTTCTTAGCTAGAGGATGATGCTGGGTCAGAGCTGCTCATGGTTGTAATCCTCTTGCTACTTTTATCTGAATAAAGCTATTCTTGTTTCCTTCCATATCCTGGTGTACTTGTTTATATGTGCTTGTATATGGTTAATGTACATCTGATCCTACATTCTTTGTGAATTTAGATCCTTGTTTCTTGCATAGTAGTATGTTGCTATGATTCTACAAGTCCTTTTGAAGCTAAGCAGACAAAGAACAAGCAACAAAACTCTGTCAAGAAGGAGAGGGAATCGAGCGCAAGACTCAGGTGTTAGGATCCCATATTGTCTATTTTTGACCCTATATTTTGTCATAATATTACCCTTTTTCAACTCATAGTTGAAAGCCTTTGTTAGTATGTTGACCCAATCATTCTAAAGATATACAATAACTCTTCTTATTGCTATATGTTTAATTATTCAACACATAATTATGTTATCTTTATAATTGATCCTTGAAGTTGACTAAGTTGCTGAACAGTTGTTGAAACTGCCTAAAGCTGGCAGGACTATATTTTGCAGAAGCTGAAATAGCGGAAACAGCATGAACCTTGAAGCTGAAATAGTGGAAACAACACGAACCGTGAAGCGGAAACAGTAAGGACAACATATGAATATCAACGAGATAGTTGAGATTTGTGCACCCGAATTGTGACAACAAAGGAATCCGATCGATCTGAATAAACTGTTACATCGGTCGTAACATTCATAATCCACATTACTGTAATAGCATTCTGTTAACGGGAACTGATTTCCCTATTTGTGTACAAAGGGATGAACTAGAATTTTTACTGAAAAATCTTTTGTAATAGATGTCCCCTCTATAAAGAGGAGACATCTAAATTAGAGGGGAGGATGAAAAAAGCTGTAACACAGGGATTGTAGCGAAAGGAAAGGACTGAATCTTTCTTGTAATATGGTATATTGACGAATGAATAAAATTCTGTTCTGAGTATTCTAACTTAGTTTTTGTGTCCCGAGGAATCTTGTGAGAAGGACAGGGCCCACCTTCATCACAAGATTCACCTATCTTCTTTCTGTTGTGTGTTGTGTGTGAGTTCTGTTCATACCTCATTTACGAGCATCGCTTCTGATGGTAATTTAATTTTGCTAAGACTCTGTTTTCCTTTTCGATTGATGTTGTACATGAGTGCCTCACCAGTGATTAGGATTTACAGAGTGCATTGGTGAACTGGATAAACAGGGGCAAGTGTTGAATGTTCCTACTCTGAGGGATAGGGTCCTGATCCTTTGTTACAGGACAAGCCATTGTTTCCTTTTTGCAGATTTATTTTCTTTAATCAATTATCTGTTTTTATTTAAATCCTGCGATAGATTATAATTGTTGTAACACAGAGTAGAGATTTAACAAAGAATGAATTGTTTATACTACAGCTTTTTAATGCTATTAAAATTAAGTACATACAGTACGTAGTCACCTTCGAAATAATCAGACTTTCCCGGGTTGACAATTTATGTGGCACTCGACTGCTTAAATTAATAAGCAATTAAAGTGACCAACATTTTGGCGTCACTGCCAGGGAAGGTGACAAAAAACTTTAAAAGTATTAATGACTTTCCTTTAGATATACAGGATGCATGAAAGGACGTAGGAAAGCTAACCCTACAGGTGACAGGGGCAAAGGTAGAGGAGGAAGAAAAACTTTCATTGACGACATTATTTTGAAAGCGGAAACATCACAGAAGGTAAGCTTTTGGAGGCCATAGACACAACACTCTCTCCAAACGGACTACGAAACGGAGGAAGTATTGGGACCAGAAAGGGCCGAAGAGACAATAGAACAAGTCGAGTAGATAGTGGAAGACATTGAGGAACCAATAGAAGATATTGAAATTTAGGAATCGGTTCAGGATATTGAAAGCCCTACAGAAAGCGCTGAAGACCGAGCGACTGAGACAGGGGAGCAACCAATGGAAGGAAATAATGAAGGACCCTTTAGTGGAGGATGAAGAGAAGGAAGAGGGGAAAATTCCCTCTCCACCTTAGAATTCCCTATTGAAGATCTTCCTAGAGGGCCAACTCCTATGAAGAACATTCCATTATCAGCCCTACCTAATTTTCATGGTTTATCATCTGAAGACCCTGATGAATTTTTGTTTGAGTTTGATATATTGTGTAGGAGTTATGATTATGTGACTAATCCTCAAAAGTTGAAGCTATTTCCAACAACATTAAAAGGAAATGCATTAAGATGGTTCATGAGCCTGGGAAGACATGTGATCACAACTTGGGATCAAATGAAAGAAAATTTCTTGGCCAAATACCAAGACTATTGCCGAACAAGAGAAAGGAAGGAGGGATTATTTAAGATGGTTCAGAAGGAGGACGAAAATCTGGAATACTTCGTGGAAAGACTACAGTAAAATTTGCAGCAATCTGATCATCTGAATATGAGTAAGGACATTCTTAAGTCAATACTGTTAAAAGGGGTACGAGATGATTGTTTAGATATGTTGAATATGCTTGGAAAAGGAGATATATCCAAGGAATCATATGATGAGATTGTCAACCTCTATAAGAGATGTTCAAGAGGAGTAGCAAGCAAATCAAAGAGTAAGGATAGTACATACTGAAGAGTCCAGAAATTAGCAAGTGGAGGAGAAACACGGGCTGAAATAGGTAACTTACTTGAAGAATTTAAAACTGAAATGTTAAGCTATTTTGCTTCACAAATTGATACCTTGCAGGTTAAAAAGAAGCAGGCAGAAGCAGAAGTTGCTTTGGCTATTTTCTGCTCTAAATGTAGAGAAAAACACCCGTTAAAGGAATGTCCACTGGATAAGGTACCAATTTGCACCATTTGTGAGAAGGACCATGAGACTCAACAATGCCCTTATTTTCCAGGAATAAAAGTAGCACTGCAGCCAACTGAAGAAGAAGTGAAGCAGTGTACTTGTTGACACAAAGGAGGTAGTGGCAACCATGAGGACAAGGTACGAATTCTAACATGTCATTTAATCATTGGAACAATCATCCTCCTTTTCAAACAAATTACCTGACCTTGAATCAATACCCACCCTTTAATCAAATGAATTTCCCACCCATGCAGCAACCAAATCCCCCTTTTGTTGATCCTACAATATGGAATCCCTGGGCTCTACAACAATCCTATTTTAATTAATGGAACCCAAGTTGGACAGCTCAACATATTCCATTTCCAAACCAATTTCCCCAGTATCAGCGATCTCTCTCCTTACCATCAAATGCTCCACCGAATAATCAAACAATGAGACCCCAGCTGCCTATGCAACCTAACCCCAACCCAAATAACAATAAAGCTCTGCAGGTAATTGATATTCAAAACCAACCTGTTTTCCCTATGCAATGTAATGATATTCATTTACGCTCTTGGAGGATAGTTGAACCCATTATTGATGACATTACTTCTTCTGACTCTGATAAAGAAGAAACTGGAAAAGAAAAGTCATCTAATAACAATGCTAAAATAGTTGAATCATCCTCTAATAAGACTGCTGAAACAGCAGAGCCACCATTTCCTGAACGTTTGGCTCTTACCAAAACACTTGAGCCACCTGCTTTTAACCTTTTAGGAGAATTGCAGAATTTATATGTTAAGATTCCACTCTTACAAGCACTAAGAGATGTACCAATTTATGCTAGAACTATTAGAGATATTTGTATTAAGAAACCTGGAAGAAAAGCTAAAGATCCCCTCACAGTCCATGTGATGGGTGATCTAGCTGCTCTAATTTCTAGTAAAAACCACCCTGTGAAATATGGTGACCCTGGTCATCCTACGGTCACAGTGCAGGTTGGAAAAACTTTTGTTTCTAGAGTTCTAGTAGATCTATGTGCCACAATAAACATTATGACACTTGAAACTGCACAATTATTGCAGTTAAAGAGTGTAATTAGGGAAACCCCAACCATTCTAGAGCTAGCTGACTGCTCCACAATCAAACCTGAAGGAGTCATTGAAGACCTGATAATTTCAGTTGAATCTTGGAACTACCCAGCTGATTTTATTGTATTACAAACTAAAACAAAGTTGGGGGGTCATCCATGGATTTTAGGGAGACCTTGGCTGGCTACAGCAGATGCCTTCATCAATTGTAGATTAGGCTCAATGACAATTTCTAATGGATGTGAAACCAAGCAGCTTACTCTTTACCCTCATGCTACACCTATGATTAATAATGATAACTCTGTGTGGTTAGATTATGAGGATGATGAGACCCAACCCATTTTGACTATCGGACAAGCTTTAACTCTTAAAGATTCAACCGAGCATGAATTAATTAACAATTTTATTTCTAAACCTTCTTTAGTTAATTCTGAAATATATGATCACTTGACTACAATATTGAATTCTGAATCTCAGCAAAACCTTAAAACTAAAAATTCATCTCAGACATCAGCTGGCATCTCCTCCAAAAGTATAACAATAGAAATCGAGCCTGGCAAAACATTAAATATAAACCCTGACCTAACAAATGCTAAAACAACAGTTAATGAAGCTACTCCATGAGAATAAATAAGCATTCACATGGGATTACACAGATATGAAGGGAATCTCTCCTAAATTATGTACTCATCGTATTTATATTAAAGAGGGATGTCACCCAGTCTGTCAACCCCAACGACCAACGAATCCCAATTTAAGGGAAATTGTGAAGGAAGAACTTCAAAAATTGTTGAATGCAAGATTTATATATCCTATATCTAATAGTGAAAGGGTTTCTCCATTAGTAATTGTACCTAAGAAAAATGGGAAATGGAGAGTGTGTGTAGATTATAGAGCTCTAAATAAGGCCACTCAGAAAGATCATTTCCCTTTACCATTTATTGATCAGGTACTAGACAATTTGGCAGGCAAGAGATTCTTTTCCTTTTTGAATGGATTTAGTGGATATAATCAGATCAAGATTTCACCCCAAGATCAAGACAAGACCACCTTTACTAGTCCATGGGGGACTTTTTCCTATAGAGTTCTTCCATTTGGATTATGTAATGCACCAGCAACATTTCAAAGAGTAGTAATAGGGATTTTTTCTAATATGCTTAATGATTCCTTAGAAATATTTATGGATGACTTTACTCCTTATGGTGTGACTTTTGAAGATGCATTACAAAACCTTGAGAAAGTACTTAAACGATGTAGAGAAGCACATCTTGCCTTAAGTACTGAAAAATGCCATATGATGATGAATCAAGGTATTGTATTGGGACACTTTATCTCATTCCTAGGAATTCAAGTTGATCTAGCTAAAATACAGGTAATTCAGACTCTTCCTATCCCTAAAACACAAACTGATGTAAGAAGTTTTTTAGGACGTGCTCGGTATTATAGAAGATTTATCAAAGATTTTTCTAAAATAGCTTCTCCTTTGTTTGTGTTACTTATGAAAAATGTTGAATTTAAGTGGATTGATGATTGTCAGAAAGCATTTAATGAACTTAAACATCAATTGCCTACAACTCCCATTTTAAGAGGACCTGACTGGGCACTCCCGTTTCATATATCCTCTGATGCTTTAGACACTGCAATTGGAGCTGTCTTGGGTCAAGAAGAAAACAATATTCCCTATGCTATCTATTTTATTAGTAAAAATATGACCTATGCTGAACTTAATTATATAGTCACCAAGAAAGAATTCTTAGCAGTCATTTATGCTATTAATAAGTTTCGACATTACATTACCGGTTACACTACTTTTTTTCATACTGATCACTCCGCCATTAAATATTTAATGAACAAATTAGTTACAAATGCTCGAGTTACCAGATGGTTATTACTATTACAAGAATTTGATATCACAATTGTAGATCAACCAGGTAAAGAAAATGTAGTTTCTGATTTCCTTTCTCGGTTAAAAACTAATGAAAATACTCCAGTTGATGATTACTTTCTTGATGAATAAATTTGCAGTATCTGCTCACTCACCTTGGTATGTAGACATTGCTAATTACTTAGTTGCAGGAAAGCTACCATCACACCTATCGCACAGAGAAAAGAGAAAGATCATTCAGCAAAGTGCTAAGTACAGCTGGATAAGCGGATGTCATTTTCACACAGGACTTGATCACGAAATTCGGAGATGCATCAGAGAAGATGAAGTTTATGACATATTGAAGGCTTGTCATGATAGCCCTTGCGGAGGGCATTTTGCTGATAAAAGAACAGCACACAAAGTTCTTAGAATGGGTTATTACTGGCCCTCGCTTTTCAAGGATGCAAATAAATATGTTAGGGCTTGCGATAGCTGTCAGAGAATGGGGTAGCCCAATCACAGGGATGAAATGCCACTTAATCCCTAGGTAATACTTGAACCTTTTGAAAGATGGGCGCTAGACTTTATAGGTCCCATTAATCCTCCATCCGATCAAAGAATTTATATACTGGTCTGCACAGATTATATGAAAAAATGGGTAGAAGCTAAGGCACTCCTCAAAGCTAATGAAGAATCAGTTTTAACCTTTTTATTTGAAGAAATCTTTGTTAGGTTTGGATTGCCTAGAGAACTAGTCACAGATGGAGGACATCCTTTTAATTCTCATGGCTTCAAAGATACATTACAGAAATATCACATTAAACATAAACTGACTACACCTTATCACCCCCAAGCCAATGGGCAGGTGCAAAGGACGAATAAAGTCATAGAAGCCATTTTAACAAAAACAGTGGAGGAAAATAGAAGGGACTAGTTTCAAAGGTTTCCTGAAGCATTATGGGCTTATAGAACTACTTGGAGGAATACTACAGGTTTTTCACCTTGTGAATTAGTCTATGGTAAAAGTGTTTTTTTTCCTGTGGAATTTGAAATCAAAATCTTAAGGACTGCTTTAGCTGTTAACCTTGACTTGACTGATGCATAGACAGCTAGGTTGCAGTAGCTTCAAGAATTGGATGAAAAGAGGTTGGATGCCATCCATCAAACAACCATGATACAACAACAAAGAACCAGGTGGCATGACAAAACCATTAAGCATAAGCAGTTCCAAAAAGGTAATTGGGCTCTATTGTATGACTCCCGTTTTGAAAATTTTCAAGGTAAATTAAGAACAAGGTGGCTAGGACCTTATGAAGTAGATATTTTTTTTCCAAATGGAACAGTCAGACTCCTAACGATTGATGATTCCAGAACACCATTATTAGTGAATTGGTATCGACTCTGTTTGTATCAACAACCTATTTCTAAAGAAGATTCCAAAGCTACTTGCATGACAGACATACATTATGCCTTTTTGGGGGAACCTGCTATCCCTCAATGCACTTAATTTTCTGTTTATGTATTTATTTTTAGATTAGATTTCTTGACTAATAATCCTTGTCAAGGGTTGCCATGTTACAATTAATTATTTTGCATATCTTAGCTTTGGAGGGTGGCTGAAAAGAAAAATTCTAATATAGGAAGGACTAAGCTGCGGCTTGGGAAGCATTGCCATGTCACTTCAGATAAGAATTCATTCCCTCTTACATTTTTTTTCCCATTGCTGAAACACCATTTCCCGTTGCTAAAACACCAATTCCCAATGCTTAAACACCAATCTTTTCCATTTTTCCTAAGAAACACCAATTTCCCCATTTCTATTCCCGAGAATGAACCATTACTCCGATGGAAACATATCACTCTTCATTAAAGGAATCGGCCATTCATCCTAATAATTATGTTCCTTCACTATTACTTCCTGTGAATAATGAAAACCTTGTGTATAAAAACCCTCATACTTTACAGACCCTTTTTATAACTATCATCGACCTATTAATGATGAGATAATACTTTTTGGCACAACAACCAAAGGTAAATATAAAGGTATGCGTGTTTAGGTGTGAATATTAAATTGTAGTTAATGAGGAGATATTGATATGACTGCCGAAATCGTCGTACCATCAACCATATCATTCAGCCGCAGTTGGGGGGGATTACCGAAATATTGTAATCATTACATGACACGCCAATCACCACCATTTCTATTTCTCGCGATAGTATCTAGTCACCCCGTCTGTACCTTATCATATCATAACTTCATTTGTAACGTTCTACTCTGTTTCGACCTCGGAAACTCGGCTCTACACTTTATATTTTGCTTGAACCAGTAACTATGGGAGGAAATGCTGTTAGACATGAACCTGGCTCAACGGCATTACTGGAACTCTACCAGGAGGCATACCAAATCTTTCTACAAGCAAGATGGGTGGATTACTCCAGAAGACTTCCGAATTTTGATTCACAGCAGGTTCTGGAATTTGCATGCAATTTGAGGGAAGGATACTCCACTGTCCAAGGGGTGCGAATTCTAGCAACAGAGGAGGACATAGCGCAAGTTTTAGGACTACCAACCAATGGTACTCGCTGGTTCGGCAAGAAACACCTCATTCTCAATGCACAACAAGATTTTTTGTTACCAGGGGAGCACGTTGAATCCAAAGGCAGGGGTGTTGCACTTCGACCACTACCACCACCATGGCCAAAGGTTACAGAATTTGTTAAGTAGTATTTCACCTGTGAGGGTCATTATCAGGTAGTCTACCAACATGACTTTGTGTTATTAAATCATTTATGGCATGGTTGTTTAGTAAATATGCCCTATTATCTGCTTGGCTGTCTAAAAAATATGGCACATTATACCGTGAACGCAAGGCACCAACTCCTCTCCCTCACACACCATCGTTTGGTCCAGCTCTTAATAAATAGAGGCCTTGCCCTGCACAATCCACCTCCCCTCAATAACCCTCCTCAGCAAGCTGAGGAAAATCCTCAGCAAGTCGAAGAAAATTCCCAACAATCCAAGGAAAACTCCCAACAAGCTGCCGAAAATCAGCAACCAGCAGCCGAAACACCCCAATTGAGCACTGAAAATCTACAGCAGACCCCACCCCTTAATGAAGCTGAACCATCCACTCCCATGGTCCATATCCCCACCGATGATTCGGATGAAAATACCCCCATCATTATGCTTAAAAGGAAAAGATAACAGAAAGCTGCAACCCCACTAAAAAGAAGAACCAGGGCCTCAGTTAAGGAAGCCACCATTTCTGATAATCCCCCTACCCTGAGGAAAAGTGCTCGTAAGAGAAAAACTACTGTTTTTCCTGCTTCCTTACCACGGCGACGAACAAGGTCATCTGCAGCAACTAAGGCCATTACCCCAAATTCCCCACCTATCATTCTAAAATCTCCTATTCCTCCTAGCCCTGAACCTTCACCTTCCTCACCCTTGGGTGCCAAAATGCAGAGCGTTCACGATTTTGTGACATCATTTTTCTCAAAAGAGACAGCTACTCCACAAGAACCAGCTGCCGATACATCTAAAGTAGACACCCAAGACGATATAGGGTATGTGGCTGATACACAAGAACCATCCACTGACCCAACAAGTGCTACACAAGAACCACCTGTTGGAGAACAAAAGGAAGACGACCTAGATGTGGCTGATACACAAGAAACAGCCACTGACCCAATAGGTGATACACAAGAACCACCTGTTTTGGACGCAAATGATGAAGTTGATGCCGAACAACAATTCTCTCCTCCACTGGAACCTGCAACTACAGAAGCCCCGGTTACTTTAGCCTCCCTGCAGGAAGAAAACGAGTTTTTGAAATCTAAAATTAAGGCTTATCAACAAGAATTAACAATGGCTAGGGAAGCCTATGAAAAGGAACTCAATCTGTACATGTTAGCTCAGGTAGCATCTGCAGCTAAAAAGAGTGCAGAAAAGGATCAATACAGTGAATACATGTGCAGTGAATATGGTGATCTCTATACTCGAGCAGGTTATAAGATAGTTGAAGTTTTGTTGTCTGGAGCCAGTCCAGTACCTCCTCTTGTTATAGTAAAAAAGGAACACCCTGCTGTTACACAAGAACCAGTAGGTTTTTCAAGGATTTTAGAGAAAGAAACAAAACCACCACGACCTACCCAAGTTGTTACAGAACAAAAACCAGTACCAAAGTCTTTTACAACTATGGATACACAAACTAAACCTCCCCGTGTCAGCAATGCTTATACACAAGTTGAACCTCCTCGTGTCAGCAATGCTTACACACAGACTTCCAGTTTTCAAAAACTAAGTAACACATGGAAGACAGAGTATGAGCTCTCACAAGGAAAGGAATTTCAGCAATGGAAGTCATTATGGCTCAACTATGCATACAGAAATTGGGAAGTGCTTGAACAGTCTCGTGCACAACATAAGGAGAATAAGAAATTAAAAACCAGACTGTCCCTCATATTTGACTTGGTCTAGCGGTTACTTGCTACAAGGAAACCCTCTTTTAACTATTTTGTATTTTTGAGAGAATGCTTAGCGTTCCTCCAAATAAAAGCAATCAAGGATGAAAGACCCCACCAGGTGTCTACACCGCAGCAATTTATTGAGACCTTCGCAGAAGCACCAAATAGTGACCAGAACTTGTTGTGTGAACTCTATCTTCACAATAAGGCTATGCCTAAAGATAGAAAGCATAGTTTACTTCCTCTTGTTGGTGATATCCAAATAAGAGCCTTTATTTCCTTCTTGGCCAATCAGCTTACTTGGAAGAATGCTTTTATGTCAGCAGCACACAATGAGGAGAATTGTCTTCTCTGGATCCGTGCTGACCCATAAAATGTAGCTGTCTTCATTGCAGAACATCAACGAATTCTACGAGAGCCAGGGATGAATGACCATATTGGGAAACTACAGGCAGCAGTCTTGGAAGACTGCCAATATTATGTGAAAACTAAAGGAGCTCTAGCTATAAAAGCAAATAATCTATTCTGGGAACACTGTCCTAAAGAGAGACGGGAATATCACCCTTATAATCCTCTCAATCTTCAGGTGGCAATATCACGCATACCTAATTATGTTAAATGCATTAGAAAGTGTGTTGAACGATGGATTGGTTACCACTTTCACTTCCCTCCCCTATGGCTACCTGGACAGCAATATAAGGCTCAATTTAAATTGACCAAAAAGGAGGAGCTAGCAGCATGGCAGAAACTTCAGAGTGTCCATGGGTTTAGAGACATGGTTGACAGCACCTTCTATACTTACTGCATAAGCAATTTGCACTGTTCATCCCAGTATTCCAACTCATATTCAGAGTAGACGTTGCATGCGGGCATGCAACCCTTTCAGTTGGGGGGGATGTTAGGACCGCATATTGTCTATTTTTGACCTTATATTTTGTCATAATATTACCCTTTTCAACCCATAGTTGAAAGCCCTTGCTAGTGTTTTGACTCAATCATTCTAAAGGTATATAGTAACTCTTCTCATTGCTATATGTTTAATTATTCAACACATAATCATGTTATATTTATAATTGATCCTTGAAGTTGACTGAGTTGCTGAACAATTGTTGAAATTGCCTAAAGTTGGCAGGACTATATTTTGCAGTTGTTGAAACAGTGGAAACAGCACAAACCTCGAAGCTGGAACAGCAAGGACAACATGTGAATCTCAAGGAGACAGTTGAGATTTGCGTACCAGATTTGCAACAACAAAGGAATCTGATCGATTATTGAATAAATTGTTACATTGGTCGTAACGTTCATGATCCACATTACTGTAACAGCATTCTGTTAACGGGAACTGATTTCCCTATTTTTGTACAAAGGGTTGAACTAGAATTTATAATGAAAATCTTTCGTAATAGATGTCTCAAATTATACAAATCCAGGTTGCTAGGCAATGTGACATGATCATGTTGATATACATGTCTCTTTCAGATGGATGGTTATGACCATACCATGAGTTGTATAGAACAAACCCAAGAGATAAGGCCTTCTCCCGTGATGAGAGAAACCACCTCCCCTCCATCCAAGCTATATAAACCTCTCTTTTCCCAAGCTAAACTATTTTTGGAGTGAGTTTGAATGATCGGCAATACATCTATAGATTGTAGCTTTCTAGTGTACGTTTGAAGGAGAATAGTGTGTTTTGGTTTGGTCTGAGACTAAAGGGAAGAGGCCTTAAAAATTCCAATGTTGGGCCTATCCATGAGATGCTAATAGAAGTGTGGGAACCAGGATATGTCAAAGGAGACCAGCAATGTCAAGGTATTGGCTGTAATCTCTTTCTGAATTTATATGAATACAATTATTGATTGATTCCCTACATGAAGTGTTATCTTACATCTTTATGGCTTAATGTTCCTTGACCTATTAAGTAGGATGAATACAATATTGTATGTTGTCATGTTTGTTGTTGTTGTTTGTTTGCTTGTTTCAGGGATTCGAAGGAAGGAAACAAAAGATAGTTGGAGTAAGGAAGCAGGATCATCACGAAGAGGAATAGCGTTCTAAGAGGTAGGCCCTCTTATTTGATTCTAGCTTAAGGAGATTTTGCATAGATTGTTTGTTTATGGCTAGACCCGCTCTCTCGAGCTAGAGGAATTGTTTGTGTCTGCTCTGAGAATTTACCTGCACCAGAAGTAGCATCCTGCTTCCTCTTGTTACCTGCTAGAAGAGTCTCCATGGGTTTGTTGCTCTCCATGTGGAATCTCCTAAGTATATCATTGGCATGCTTTCCCTGAGACACAAAAAACTCCCCGTCTCCCTGCCATACCTCCATGGCAAGAAAGTAATGCATGAACCCCATGTCCTTCATCTCAAATCTCTTGCAACGTCCTCCTTACAATATTTGATCAGCTGATCATCACCTTTCAGTATGAGATCATCAACATAAAGTAAAATGATCAACAATTTACCTTCAACCACTATGTGGTACAGGTTCACCTCCACTTCACTCTTCGTGAAGCCCAACCCAGTGAAGTAGATATCTATCCTGGTGTACTAAGCACGGGGTTCTTGCTTTAGCCCATACAATGTTCTCTCGAGCCGACAAACATGCGACTCATAGTCAAAGGTTTCAAAATCTTCAGGCTGCTCCATGTACACCTCTTCCTCAATCATGCCATTAAGAAAGGTTGTCCTCACATCCATCTGATGTATCTTCCAACCCATCTGTGCTAATAGTGCCAATATAGATCTAATTGACAAGTACCTTGCAATAAGAGAAAAGGTGTCATCATAGTCAATCCCCTCTACCTGTGAAAGGAGATGGGCCACAAATCTAGCCTTATGCTTCTCCACACTACCATTTGCAACTTGCTTTGCCTTGTAAAGCCAATAGGAGCTCACCACTGACTTGTCCTCTAGTCTCGGGACCAGATCCCAAACATTGCTATGAACTATGGAGTCATACACCTTCACCATGGAATCAACCCAAACCGGCAGTTGCACTACTTCCTTAAAGGAAGATGGATCTGTCACAATACATTTTCCCATAAGATCCATGTATCCATTGTACCTCTCAGGTGACCTCCTCTGCCTAGACTGAGAAGTGGGTTCTCCCACATTATCTCATGCATCATCCAACAATTTGTCAACCTCTCTGGTGTGCTTTCTTCCCTCTCTGGAAGACTCTTCTTGAGTGGACATCTCCACTCCTGAATCCTCTACATGTGGTTGCTCCACATCGATTTGAGGCTCCTCAACCTTAGGCACTAAAATATCCTCATCTGCATGTAACGCAAGCTCCCTCTCAAGGGAAACTCGTAATGGCCTTCTCCTCATCGAATATGACATCCTTGTGAACCATTGTCATCCTTTTGGTCAACAATTACACTTGATAGTTGTGAGGTGTGTCAGTGTACACCACAAAAATCCCCAACTCTGTTGCAGGCTCAAGCTTCTTCTATGCATCTTTAGTCACATGGCAATATATCAATGGCCCAAAAATCCTGAAGTGACCAACATCTGGCCTCTTACTAGAATAGGCCTCCTCTGGTGTCTTCATATCAAGTATTTGATGTGGGCTACAGTTCTGAACATAAACCATTGTGTTTCATTCTTCAAACCACAAGTGTAGTGGTAGGCATTGATCATGCAATATCAGCCTTGTTGCCCCTTCTATGATTATGTTCTTCCTCTCGGCCACCCCATTCTGCTGAGGGTTATTGAGTGTTGTCAATTCCCGTTTAATCCCTTCCATTGCACAAAAGTTCTTAAACTCATTTGAGACATACTCACCACCGTTATCCCTTTGTATAGCCTTAACCTTCTTGCCCGACTCTTTATCCACCAATTCTTTAAACTCACAAAAATTTGTGAAATTTTGATCCTTTTTCTGCATGAAAAATATTCATCATTTATGGGAATAGTCATCAACAAATATAACATAATACCTGTGTTTGGCCATGGATGCTATCAATAATGGTCCACACACATCTGAATGGAATCGCTCTATAATAGCCTTTGTTGGACTGTCTCTGTCATGAAAGAAAGACTTGGTGTATTTTTCCAAAGTACACCCCTTGCATGTATCAACTTGCTCAAGCGTACCTTTGGGAAGACTGATAGAGATCTGCGACAATATCTTCAAAGCCCCATGATGCAAGCGGCCCAATCGCTTGTGCCACAACTCAGCAACATCTCGAATCTACACCATTTTTGCTTTTGTGCTCAAAGTAGCACACTCCTCTTCCTCTAGCTTATAGAGATTCTTCACTTGAATCCCTATCTTCTTTACTTGACCCGTGGTTATGTTTCAAATAAACGCTTTTCCTTTCAAGAAGATCACATCATAGAATTTATCCTCAAACATGGCAACATATACCAAGTTATTATTTAGCTCGGGCACATACATAACATTCTTCAAGGTGAGCGGAGCCCCATGCTCCCTCTAAAAAATAATTGTGCCCAATCCAGTAAAATTGTACTTCCCGTCATCACCCATCTTGATATCCATCTAGAGATCTTTCTCCTCCTCGTCATTGAATAACTCTTTGTCACCAGTCATATGGAATGAAGCTCCACTATCTAAGTACCATACACTTCCCATCATTGATGACACCATGCATGTAATAAGGGAAAATTCCAATTTGAATTGAGAGGCCAAAGCCTCACCCACTACTCCTCCTGAGGACTTCTTCTTGGACTTCTTGAGTGGACAATTTGTAGCAAAATGGCCCAGCTCATGAAAATTAACTTGCGTCATGTCTTTCTTCTTACCTCCATGATAAGAATCTTCTTTGGAATGGGAAGCTTTCCCTTTCCCCTTCTTCACCTTAGCCATTAAGGCACAATTCTCTTCATCATTAGTCTTTGATGAAGATCCATCCCTGGTGTTCCTTCTGATCTCCTCCTGCATCAAATCTTACCACAGTGATTCCTAATCTGACAGCTTCTCTTAACCATTGACAGAGTCCTAATAACTATGCCAACTCTTTGGGAGTTCTAGAAGAGAAAGACTCACCATATTGTCCTTGGAAACCGTGATTCCAACGCTTCCAAGTTCATCACGACATTGAGTGAACTTGGTCAAGTATTTTGGAATAGTCTTGCCTTTCTCCATTTTGATTTTTCAAAGTTTGTCCTTCAGTGCCGATTTCCTTTGGTCACTACTGTTCTAATACAAGTCCGTCAATGTTTTCTGCATATCATACGGAGTTTCCTTGCCATGGAGACTTGATACAATGTGGTCTCGAACTCCCTCAAGGATTATCCACCTCGCCTTCACCACACACTTCTTCCATTCGACCAAATTTTGTACATTCGATGTTGTTGGCTTAGGAATTTCTTGATCAAAGAATTCCTTCAAGCCATTATCCTCTAGAACAGCCTCTTGGCTATAAAATTTGAGTTGCCTTCCAAGGCATACTCGAGCCGCAAACCATAGAACGCCATCTTCCGATCCTAAAGTATGTATTGCAAATTCGAATTTCACCTGTAACCCAAAACTAAAAACTTGAAATATCCTCTAGTATACTATCTTCAGCTTCGATACCATGTAAAAAATCCTGTAGATTCACAAGCTCATGCAATTTACTAAAGCACAGGACAATAATCTACTTCTACTTTCAACCAACGGAAGCCAATAGATCGATGAAAACAATATGAACAAGAAGAATATAAATCAATGGCACATAAAAAAAGATGTATTTGGAGAAATCCATTGCTCAAAACCCCACTATCTATATTGCATATATCAGAAATATGAGTGAAGATACAAAGCATGTTCTCACTAGAAAAATTCCGCACAAGTATGCTCAACTCTCTCAGCTCACAAGCTAGCTCTTGGCCAACACTTAGCGAATTTTGTAGCTCTCCAAGCCCCTTATCTCTTGCATAATTCCTAAGATGAATAGCCCATATTTAAAGTGAATTCATGCTTCCAAAATTGTGCAATCAAAACATTGGATCAATCTTTGATGCATACAAGATATTTACACTCCAATAAATAATACCACTGATAGTACACTGTCCCTACACTCTAGTCTCAACTGGGTCTTTCTCTAAACTGACATGAATGAGTTTCTAATGAGGGAATCTTCAATTAAATGGAGTAGCACTAGTGCACCAACTGATTGTTAGTCCTCTATTAGTTCCAAAAATAATTTAGAACTAATTTAATTGAACTTAACTCAGTAAAGTGAGTGATCTAATTTCTAGCTCAATTTAAACTCATACTAGACCCCTAAAAATTAGGGAGAACATATACATGACTATAGAAAGACTTCCAACTTGAAATTCCTAAGCTAGCTAAGTTAATTAAACTTAATTAACTATTTACAAGTTGCTATGAGAGTAGAATTCGATTTTAATTCTCAGTTTAATTCAAGGACAAATTAAACTGGAATTTCTTGTTTCCATTTCTCAACACCAAACTGCTCAACCCATCCTCTTAGTGACCTCTACACAATCTTTCTCAACAGTGCCCCGAATCCTCGCATCTTGAACTGAAATGTGCCATGTGCAATTTTAGAGCTTTATTCTCTCTCCCGATCACCTGCACCCAAAAACAAAATATGATGGATCATGGTAGACTAGGGGATTTCTGGATTTAATGGCATCTCGTCATGAGTGATTGCAGAAACATATACATGAAAGAGACATGGCACGACGAGGAATGGGATGAATAAGGAGCGCATGCTAGGAGACTTGTTCATGAATGGATAAACACATGAAGCATGCCAAGTACCAATGAAGGGGACACATGCACATGCAACATCAAGCGAACACCAAGACCATCGAAGTCTCCACACACCTTGTCATGTGAAGTTGAAGCTATGATACACCAAGAGCACCCTCACTACTCAGCAGCACAACAGCTTGACATGGACACCACCACCAGCATGTACATACCAGCAATGTCATGTCGAGTCATGTCATGAGTCATCTTGGCCACATCACTACTATGGGCCATACTGTTGTAATCAATGTAATGTAACGTGGAAGTCCAAGAGACCCACATATAAAGTTGAAGAGTCATGTAAGTCAAATAGTCATGAGGGAAGTCGAAGAGTCACAAGGGTCAAGTTCACCCTTGGCTATATATACCCCTCATTTGTACATGCAAAGGACTTTTCACCTTGGCTCCTCCCACATAGCCTTGAGAGTTTGTAGTATTTTCTTTGAGGAGAGAGCAGTGGCTTCAACACCCCACTATTGGGGTTAGTGATGTATGGTGTACTGATGTTTCTTGGAACTTTCGCTTAATTCATAAGCTTTTTAACAGGCCAACACATTTTCACGCGTATTGTATTCGTTTGTAAGACTATTCTTTGGATGCTTGTAATACATGTTGCTTTAACTTGTACTAAGATAGTTGAACTATTTCCCACTTGCTCATTGTTACATCCAACTCTCCATCCCATTCCACCAAAGTAATTGTGCCATGCCAAGAAGGGTTACTTGCATCGAAAACTGATTTCTGGAAACTGTGCTACGCAAATGACTTTGCCTCTGCTACACACATACCAGGTAGCTGCTCCATCATATCTCCAAGAGTGTGAGCCCTCTGCAGTGGTTTTCTCCATCATGGTGACAATGTTCTACTGCAGAAACATGTTGGTGATCTATCTCAGGGTTCAAACTTCTTTCATTTCCCTCATCTATGCTCATTTGTCTCATGCTTACGTCCTAGGGTTTTGAATGAAGTTAGCAAGCTTTTCATCCTTATCTTGTTAATTTTGCTGCTAAAACTCATATCTAAGTGCTTCCAAACCATCATCTATCCTAAATACACTTACCCAAACACCTCCCATCAAACCCACTCCCGAAATTCATCAACTAAACCCTAGACAAACTGCGCCCTTTTTGACTATAGGACTGTGTTTCCTTTGTTTAGAAGCCTTCCACTCACCCAAATCCAGTAATTCCACTTTCCCTAGCTTCCTAAACTCCCTCACTACCACTGCAAATTTTACTATAATTTCCTCACATCCCTATCCCCCTCATTTTTCCCAAACTCCCTCACAACGATTGAAAATACCTCGTTTTCCCATAGTAAAAACCCTAATTTTCTGAGTTCTTGAAAATTTCTAACTATAGAGCTTCGACGATGCAGACTGGCAGACTGGCAGACCTGCGCGCCCTAGCCTTCTGAACCCGTCCTTGTCCTCCTGCGCCTGGCAGCGCTGCTGCTGCTGGGCTGTGCTCTCCTTCTGCTACCCTCCCCTTCTCTACTCCCGGGCCTCCTGCCCTCCCCCTGCTCCGGGGTATCCCCCTGGCTCCCTTCGCGCGATCCTTCCCCTGACTTGACCTCCCAATGGCAGAATCGGATCCTCTGCTCTAAGATCTAGAAGATCATGAGAAGATCTTTGCCTCCCTCATTCCTGAGCACGAAGCAGGGAGAATACGGCCAACAGCTTCCAAGTTCATCAAGAAGTTAGACGAAATACCAGAAGTCTCTCTCCCTCCGTCTCTTCCAAGGAGAGCAGCAATCTCGTTAGCAGAAAGAGGCCTGGTCGGATAGTTCATGGGACTATGGCCCTCTCCAAGATCAATCCAGCGTTGGGTAGAGCGTAACTGGAACTCGATAGTGCAAGGGAAAATAGCAATCGGGTTTTGCGGCAGAGGATTCTACACCTTTCTCTTTGAATCAACGGAAGACAGAAACCTGATCTTCAGGAATGGCCCCTATTTCATGGATTCTCGAGGCCTCTACCTAAACAGATGGACCCCAGATTTCGATCCAGAAATGGACGTTCCCAACGCGGTCCCTGTTTGGGTTCGCCTCCCCCACCTGCCGCTACATTGCTGGGGGGATGAATCAGTCAAAGCTATAGGCAACGCAGTCGGAAAATACATAGACAGATCTGAACCAAAAGAAAACATGCATGCATGCGCAAGAATCTGCGTGGAAGTGGATCTGGGCAAAGGACTTCCTGAAGCAATCAAGCTCAAAGTCGATCAATGGACGCACATTCAGCAAGTGGACTACGAGCAGCTTCCCTTCAAATGCAAGGTATGTCATGAATACGGGCATTTCGCTAATAGATGTAGCAAAGCTAAAAATAATGTTCCTGAAGGCAACATTGAATCCCCAGAGGAAACCTGGGAGCAAGTAAAAAAGAAAAAACCAAACCCCCCTCATGGCCCAAACTCTAAAGTCTCCCTAGAAACCCTCCCCTTGCACCCTCATCCCTCTGGCCCTATTCCCTCCTTTCCCTCCTCCTCCAATCCTTTTGAAACCCTGTCCGCAAAGGACCCTCCTTCCCCTCCCCCTTCCCCTAGAGGTACCCCCATCATTATCTCCTCCCCCGCCTCCATCCCCCAGTCCTCCCCTCCCCCAACAGTGGAGAGAATCTTAACTCGAAATAAATCTAAGGAAAACAATCTATCCATTGATCCCCCCAGGAAAGTTGGCAGGAAATCTAATAAGGAAATCAGAGATGAAAACGCAGCAAAAGAAATGGCCACAGGAACGCAGCAACCAATGGATACATTTCTAGAAAAAACAAAAGGAAGCAGAGAAAAATTGAAGGAGAAAAGTGGGGCTCACAACAAACAAGGTAAATGATGATTTTGGTCTCCTGGAATTGTATGGGGGATGGGCTCCTCCCTAAAAACAAATGCAGTCCGGGACCTTCTCAAATCTGAACAATCGGACCTTCTCCTCCTTCAGGAGACCAAAATCACAGAACAAGAATTTCAAAACCACATAAAAAAAAGCAAAAAATATGTAGGTGTAGCGACAAGCGCAACAGGCGCCTCAGGAGGAATAGGAACACTATGGGACAAAAACAAATGGGAACTCAAAGAGCAAAAGACACACAGCTGGTGGATAAGAACAGACATCAGGGACAAAGCCACAAAAGAGGATTACGTCATCTACAATATTTACGCCCCAACACACTACAGAGACAAAGCTTCTTGCTGGGACACAATCACTTCTGACCTCATGACAATTCAGGGAAGGAATATTTTCCTTGGAGGGGACCTAAACCTCATAAGGAATGCAGATGAGAAGTTGAGAGGAAACTTCTATGCTAATCCTTCTAGAGACTCCCTTGAAGCAATAATTCAAGCTCATAACCTGGTAGACATCCCTCCTCTTAATGAGAGATTCACTTGGAGCAACAAACGAATCGGCAACAACAATATAAAGGAGAGACTTGACCGAATCCTGGTGCAAGAAAGAATAGTGGCCAGAGTCACAAATATTCAAAGCAAAATCATTCAGGGTTATTTTTCAGACCACAAACCAGTGGCCCTGATTTTAGACAAAGGAAAAAACATGGGGCCTCTCCCCTTCAAATATAACAAGGCCTGGGACAGCAAAGAGGAATTCAGAGCCTTGGTCAAGGATCAATGGGCAAAAGAGGTTATTGGTTCGCCTCACTTCATATGGGAATCTAAAATCAAAAATCTCAGGAATGTTATTAAAAGTTGGGCAAAAGACTATGCAGTAGAGGAAGCTAAAAAAATAACTGCCCTCCAGACCCAGCTGGAACAGTGGAATCAGGACAAGGAGCGCACCCAGTTCACAGAAGAAGATCAGGTCAAAGAGAATGAGATGTACAGGGACCTGTACAAACAGCATAGGGAGGAGGAAGAAGAGCTGAGGCAAAAATCCCGCTGCCTCTGGCTCAAAGCCGGCGACAAGAACACCTCTTTTTTTCACAACAGTTTAAAAACCGGGTGAGCAACAAACCACATTGAGAGAATTATGCTAGAGGGGAGAGATCTAATAGACCAAGAAGAAATTAAGGAGGCAACATTCAACCACTTCAGCGCTCTCCTAACAGCAGATCCCCAGCCCGTCGACAGTGCGGATTTTCTCAGCGCAATTGAAAATAAAATAACTGCTAAACAAAACAACGAGCTGGACAAGGAGGTTACAATAGAGGAAATTGAATGGTCAATTTTCAGTATGGCTCAGGACAAGGCCCCGGGCCCTGATGGATTCACAGTTGCATTCTACAGAACCCATTGGGAAATCATCAAGAAAGATTTTTTAAGAATGGTAAGGAATTTCTTCATTAAGAGCAAATTGGGGAACAACATTAAATCCTCACATTTAGCTCTCATCCCCAAGGACCCCAACCCTCAATCCTTCGATCGATTCCGTCCAATCTCCCTATGCAATGTCTCCTACAAGATCATCACCAAAATTCTCGCTAGCAGAATCAAAAAGCTTCTTCCCTCCCTCATATCTGAGAACCAAGGAGGCTTCGTTCCTAAAAGACACATCACTGACAATGTGATACTCATTCAAGAAGCAATTCACAGCAGTATCAATAGAAAGGAAAAAGGAATGATTATCAAGCTAGACATGGCCAACGCATTTGACAGAGTCAATCACCAATTCCTTAAGGCGGTTCTCGAAAAATTCGGGGTATCCAGCACCTTCATCAGTAGGATCATGGAATGCGTATCTCTGCCTTGGACAGCACCACTGATCAACAGCAGACCAAGAAATTTTTTCAGAAGTTCGAGGGGGCTGAGACAAGGCTGCCCTCTCTCCCCTTTTCTCTACATAATTATGGCTGAAACTTTAAGCATACATCTGGAAAAGCAGCGCAGGAAAAAGGAAATTATAGGCATCAACATAGCTCGTGGAACCAAGGAGATAAACCACTCCCTCTTTGCAGACGACACCCTTCTAATAGGAGGAGCCTCCAGTCTCATGGCCAGAAGGTTCAAGAAAGCGCTAGACCTCTTTCTTCAAGTGTCCGGGGGAAAGCTCAACAATAACAAGTGCATGCTTTACACCTGGAACATCCCCAGACACATCACTCAGAGAATTTCCACAATCTTGGACATCCCTGCACAGAGGAATTGGAGCCATTTCATGTACCTGGGATTACCTTTAGCCAAGGACTCAATCAAGACTGAAATCTGGGTGAAAGTAATCGAAAAGCTGAGAGGCAAACTTCAATGCTGGGGGATGTCATGGCTCAATCTAGCCGGGAGAACAACTCTAATAAAAGCCATCCTTTCAACCCTCCCTATTTATCAGTTCGCCATCACTCTTGCCCCGGCCAGCATTCACAAGCACATGGAATTAATTCTCAGAAGCTTCTTGTGGCAAGGAGGAATACAGGACTCTAAAAAGTTCAGCCTTGTTAAATGGGATCAGGTAATCCTTCCATTTGAAAAAGGAGGAATAGGAATCAGAATACCAAGATTAGCCAACATGGCCATGGGATTCAAGTTAATATGGAGAATTCTCAGTGAAAAGGGAGCCTGGTGGACAGAAGCAATCAAACGAAAATACATGAATGGGACCAACTCCAACATCATTATGGATCCAATAGCGGACAGACAGTGCACACCGGTTTGGAAACTCATAAAAAAAACTCTCCCGCTCCTCAAAGGCTACATTTCAAGAGCCCCAGGCAATGGAAGGGACACCAATATCTGGTCTGAACGTATTATGGGCACGGAAGCAAGGGATACCCTCCCAAATCTCAGACCTCTTCACTTTTGGATGGAATCTAAAAATTTAAAATCCCTTTTCGACATTTCCATTTGGGATCAAAATCAGTGGTTGGGTTGGAAACACCTCCGCCTCCCTCATAATCTCAGAGAACAGTGGGTGGACCTTAAGCTTTCCCTCACAGGTTCTGCCCCTCTCAACAGACTGTCCGAAGATAGATATATGTGGGACCCAAATGGCAGTAGCTAAACTGTCAAAGAAGGGTATAAAATCCTCCAAAACGCCTCAGCAACAAACAATTGGCCTCTCCACAAAGTTGTTTGGAACCCTGAATGTCTTCCAAAGGTCAAATTTTTTAACTGGACCCTTCTGAAATGCAAAATCCTTACAGTGGAAAACTTAAGGAAGAGGGGCATCCTAGGCCCCTCAATCTGCTGCCTTTGTAGAGAAGCGGAAGAAAGCAGCAACCATCTCTTCCTTGATTGCACCTTTGCTCGAAATTGTTGGAAACTCATAACTATCCCCTTAAGCATTGGAGACTTGCCCAACCATATCTCCCTTCTGCAAAAAAATTGGGGAAACAACTGTCCCTACCCCAAGAAAAATAAAACCTTGGTCAAGAGACTATGGAACAACATTCCTCCAAACCTTTGTTGGCAAATCTGGATTGCCAGAAATAACTGTATCTTCAACAACAAGAAGCCCAATATCTCCTGTACTCTCGCCAAAACAATGGCCCTCATATCTGAAACACTCAGTGCTAATGGAATAGCCCATTCAGACCAGGAAACAGGGAACTCAAAGGAAATGGAATGGATTGCCAAATTCAACTTCGAACCAAGGAGCCATAAAACAATAAGCACAGGCCAGAAAAAGAAAGATTGGAAATTGAGAGGCTTGGAGGAAGAAATCAGAGGATGGTTTCAAAATCAAAAGAGGCCCTCCCTCTTCTTTGATGGCGCTTCAAAAAATAACCCGGGTCAGGCAGGGGCTGGCGGAGTCATCAAAGACCAACAAGGCAAGATACTGGTGACATACGAATGGGGATTGGGGACAATGTCCAACAATAAAGCTGAGGCTTACAGCCTCCTCATAGGAACCTCCATTCTCAGAAGACTTGGCCTCCAACACCCGATTATAATTGGAGACTCAGCTATCATAATAGCAACAATGACATTAGGAAAGGATTTCAATCAAATTGCCTTGAACAACATAAAGTCCAGAATCATAGACAACCTAAAAGACATTGAAGGTGTCACCTTCAAACATGTGTTAAGGAGCAGCAACAAGGAAGCAGACGAGCAAGCAAACAAGGCGGTGAGTAGGCCAGTTGGCCAAGCTAAGGAAAACGATTACACCTATGAAAGAGTTATCCCTTAAAGTATTTTATTCCATCCCATCGCATCAGTCCTTGTGTCATCTCAGTCATCATTCTTCTCGAGAGCAGCTCATATCTTTAGTCAACCAGGCAGATCTCCCCGAATGTGTAAACCTGTCCTCTCGCACCCTGATCCTTCCCTCCTTACCTGAATCGATCTCTCCCCTTCACGCAGACCTCGTGATCCTTCTGATCTCAGCCACCTCTCCCAGGCTTTGCTCTGCCAGACATCTTCTCAAGATCTCCTTCGTGCACAGCTCGATCCACCTCTGGATTTTCAGTCACCACCGGATCAGGTCCTCCCCGCCTTGGTTTCTCCCATCTTGCTACCCCCCTTCTATTTATTGCAGGAGGTCCCTCCTCGAAGTCATCCTCTCCAGTGTTACGAAGGCTCAGGTGCTCACTTCGTTGTCCAGTTCTCTTCAAGACATTGTGTGCGGTCCTCAGGAGCCTGAAGCTCCCCACTCATCTGTGGTAATCTCAAGCCTTCCCTTTTATCAGGTTCTATTCATCTCTATCAGGTCTCTAACGGTGCTGTATCTGTATCTCTCCCTTCCCTCTTCATTCTGTCGCCTTCCATTCACTCTACCCCTACGCATTCCTGTTTTTGCTGCGCGCTTTTCCTTCCTCCACAATCAGAAGTCTTCTAACAGGCGAGGCAGCCCCAGCTCCCAAGCTCGCCTTCCTTTGAACAGATCGAGGTATTACTTCTGTCTTTCTCAGGTGCATTGGTTGCTGTCTATCTGGGCAGTCCATCTCCTCGCAGCCATGGCGGAGCCCTTCGAAATTAGACCACAAAATGAGGAATAGATGGGCAACAATCCTCCAGAGAATCCTCTGGATAGAGTTCTGGGTAATGACACTTGCACTCTATGTAAACAGCACTGCTTTATGATCGCAAGGATCATTAAGCGACACAACGAGCTTAAGGAGGACTATCAGGCCGACAGCCACTCCAAAAGAAAAAAACTAGAGAAGCAGCGTGCTGAGATAGAGACTCTCAAAGAAAAATGCACACACCTTGAAGAGGCCATAGCTCACCTCAAAAATATCACGGACACCATGCAAGCAGAAGCCTCCACCAGAGCAAGCAAGAGGGACACCCAGATGGAGGATTCAATAAATCAATTCTGGTAAATCTCCCATGGCCAGCAAATTTTGTCTCCTCGCAGGTCTATTTGTAAGGCAATATAGCCATTTTCTATTCCAGTACATTAGCTATAATGTTATCAACAAGAAGTTAGGGCCTGCACGCCCATTTTGGACTTATTTTCCTGTTTCTTCGCTCCTTGTAACAACGCTCATTAGCAGCAGTTTTTTATAATATACAAGTACCCGATTATGTTAAAAAAAAAAAACAAAAAATAGTAATATTAAATAAATAATAAAATAATAAATAACAATACTAAAGCTCTAAATAAATATAAAGAAATAAAACAAGAAAGCAGTAAAAATCACTAAAGTTATCAAAAAAGTAAAAACAAAAGAAATAAAACAAGAAAGCAGTAAAATTGCATGTTGACACATGGAGTGTATGCATGTGGTTCCCCTTCCAAGGTTTGCTCTATTTAATAGACGGTAAGCAAAATGAGAGGCGTTTCATCATTCCATGATTCCATCATCCATTCTTTTGGGAGAATAGTGTTGTGAGACAAAGGATTCCGTAGCAGTAGTACGTTGATTAAGGGTTCGGGGGTGGCCAGTTGTAGCAAGATTTTGTGCAATTGAGCCTACGGTTGGGTGGAGAGTCATCCCCAAGACTTTGTTGCAGTTAGCAGAATTCAACTAGTGTTCAACCTTAAAATCATAAGTAAGAAACATCATCGCCACATGTAAGCTGTCTCTACTCATATTTTTTTAGATTTAATGTTAATTAGTTGTGTGTTGATTATAAATCAAATGATTAATCTAATTAATTACATGTTTTTATTTCGGGGCTGTTACATATGGTATCAGAGCAAGTTGCAACCCTGAGGCCTATAAGTGTTGACATACAATTTTATTTAAAATCTATATGCACAATGGATTGTTAACTTTGTCAAAATTCTTTTTAAATTTTATTTAATTGATTAACTAAATTATAACCAATTTCTCATTTTTATTAAAATTACATACATATATATATTTATAAGATTTATCTGACGAGGGGTCTCTAGACCTTAGCTAGAGGAAAAATTTATTTATCTCAATTGTTTTTTTTTGTCAATATTTTCTTGCAAATATGAAGATGAACTAAATGGGTCTTGTTTTGATTTATTAAGAATATTATTGCATGTGGATTTTGAGCTTCAAAGATTCAGATTAAAATTTCATAAAACCCTCGCTTTCAAACCCTTTTTATTATCTGCAAAAGTCTAGCTGTTAGGGTTTTCATTTTTTTTTTTCTTTTTCAAATTGATAAGATTTTATCATAATTTCCAAAATTTTAATGATTTTATAGCTTCGATTTCATAGGAGATCCAAATCTGAAAGGTCCTGGAACTAAATTTTCTATTTTTTTCCCTTTTAATGAGGATCACAAGGGTTTTAAGTCCTATTTTTCTGAAAGACGAAAGTAATTCTTCAGGCTTATTTTTGCTCTAAATCAAATCCAAATTTTCAGAGTTTAAATTGTTTAAAAAAATCTTATAAATTTTTCTAAGGGTTTGAATTTGGATTTCTTTCCAAGATTTATTGGAGGTTTTAATGAATTTCTCTTGCAACTTTCTTACGATTCTTTTATAAGGCCACAAACAATTTTTAGGGTCTGATCCCTGTTTCCAAACAAAAAATTTAAAGGGTTCTAATTTTTTTTTTTTTTTTTTAAAGAATCATCAATTTCTAATTTTTGCAAGTTGCTTTCAATTTGAAACCATCTCTCCTAGCCGCAAGCATTTTTGGAGGCCTTTCTTAATTTATGAGAGAAGGTTTTTAAAGTTTAAAATTTCTCCTGTGGCTTATAAAATTTGATTGAAATATTTTGGCAAGCTGCAAAACCTAAAAGGCCATTTTTATTTCATGCGAAATTCTCCATTAATCAAGGAAATCGAAATTCCAGAGACTAGGAAATTCGAATTGGAGATTCTTTGTTGGGGAATTTTCTTCTCAGCCATTAGCACATTTACATTTAAAAAAAAAAATCTTCCAGCAAAATTATTTGAGAATCTAAGCAAAATTATTTGAGAAATCTTCCAGCTTGGATTTTCATGAAATTAAACATTTTGGGACTTGAAAATTTGAAAAATCAATTTTTCAAAGCTTCGATCTCTTTAGCGCAAAGCCTTATTCTAAAATTTGAGAATTCATTTTGGAGAGTAGGATAATTCAAAGCTTTTATTTTTGCAAAGACTATTATTTATTAGCCGCAAACATTTATAAGGGTTGCTCCTTCTCCCATTGTGTGAATTTCTCTTGAGATTGAGCGTTAGACTTTCTGGAGAAAGCTTCACTTAAGAAAATTTGATTTCAATATTAGGGAAAATTTTATTTTTCTAAAATTATCTCTCATAACCATATTTGAGAGGGATATTAATATTATATTTGTAAAGCCTCCTTAAGATTATTTAAAACCCTCACTTCCAACTAAAGGGGTCCCTTTGTAATTTTTAATAATATTTCTCATATGTAGAGGTATAAGAGAAGAGATAGTTTATAAAGTATATTAATTTTATTTTAAAGATTTTAAGAAATGAAAAAAAGAAAGAGAGGGGGATAAATTAGTATTAATTATGATTTTGTGTTAGATAAAAATTCAAATTCTTATTTATATGATTTTCATTTAATTGTTTTTATGTCAATTTATAATAGGAAATTATAATATAATGAGATTAGTATTTATTTTGTGGATAAGAGGAAACTTTTACTTAAAGCTTGGTTGTTAATTTAATATAGAGAGAAGTGCATGAATATATGTATTAGTGATTGCATGGATATGATATACATAACATGGCATAGGAATTATGATGTTATAATATGAGGTTTATTGACATGTGGTTGATTTATTATGTGAAGTCATGATATGTCTTTGATGTAAATATGTTGATGTTATAACTTATGATGGTATTTCATGAGGTGAAGCATGTGATAGTTGCATACAAATTTATGACATGCATGAACATGCAGTTTGTTATTATTCATAATGTTGCGATTAACAATGATGAATGTTCTCATGATGACATGCAAGACTTGGCATGTGGATTATTTTCTATGATACTATGATGGTATAGCTAATGCATTGGTTACATGTTGAGGTGTGATGATTGACAGGACTCCACAACTGGGCCGAGAGGGCCGGTTTATTTGATGATCTCGTGCGAGCCCATACGCACGAGGGAGAAAAAGTAACACCATATGGGTTGGGGACAAACTCGATCAACACTACATATGCTAATAGTTCCTTTGTCTTGTATAGCTCTTGAGGGCTATGAGACCATCTTGAGGAGGCCAAGTGCTTGATATTGAAGGATAGGTGCCTGTTATTGGATTGGGATGCCGAAGTCTGGTACGGGTGTAAGGACTTCGATGCGTGGGGCTGTGCGCCTTAGTGAGTTATGGAGGGAGTGGGCCAACCTTGCTGGATGCCTGGAGACATTGCGCATTGTACCGGATGCCTGCCTTGGGGCAGATGAGGTCTGAGTCAGGTGCGAGCCTTCGGGCCAGCCTTGGACTAGGATACAGATTGAGGAGGCTTATGCCTTGTTCCGAAAGTGGAAAAAAGGACAAAAATTCCTTGGGATTTCCCAGATGTTGTGAAACTTTCGATGTCTACTGGTTATACTAGTTCAACAGAGGGTGTCGGTGAACATGAAGTAATAAATAACAAAATAAAATGTTAAATAATTCAACTTAACTTTGGGACGAAGTTCCTTAAAGTGGGGGAGTATGTAATGTCCCTTAATAATAAATAATAAATAATATAATATAATATTAAATAAATAATAAACAATAATAAAAAAATAGTAAATAGTAATAAATAATAAATAATAATAAATAATAAATAACAATACTAAAGCTTTAAATAAATATAAAGAAATAAAACAAGAAAACAGTAAAAATCAGTAAAGCTATCAAAAAGTAAAAACAAAAGAAATAAAACAAGAAAGCAGTGAAGTTGCATGTTGACACATGGAGTGTGTGCATGTGGTTTCGCTTCCAAGGTTTGCTCTATTTAATAGATGGTGAGGTAGATGAGAGGCATTCCATCATTCTATGATTCCATCATCCATTTTCTTGGGAGAATAGTGTTGTGAGACAAAGGATTCCCTGGCAGTAGTACATTGATTGAAGGCTCGGGGGTGGTCAGTTGTAGCAAGATTTTGTGCAATTGAGCCTACGGTTGGGTGGAGAGTCGTCCCCAAGACTTTGTTGCAGTTAGCAAAATTCAACTAGCGTTCAACCCTAAAATCATAAGTGAGAAACATTATCGCCACAGGTAAGTTGTCTCTACTCATATATTTTGAAATTTAATGTTAATTAGTTGATAAATTGCGTGTTGATTATAAATCGCATGATTAATCTAATTAATTACATGTTTTTAGTTTGGGACTGTTACAGAATGATCGTGTTTTGAGATGGTTGTACTAACATAATATGTGCTAAGATAGTTGATATGTACTTGAGTGTAGGTAGGTGTTAGTTGTAGTATTATGATTAATGATTATGAGTTGATTGTTGATTATGACATGACTGTTAGTCCTGATATAGTTGATTTAAAATTGATTGACTTGATACCTTAACCTTTGGAATGTGTGAACAGTTGTAGAGAAACATGCTTAGTATTAGCATGACAAGGTAATAGTTGATTTGTTTATATAACTAACATCTGGGTGATGTGATAAGACATAATAAGACTCAATTGCAGTGAGGTCAAAGGTAAAAGGTAAAAGAAATGAATCAAGTGAGAATTCCTTTGGCTATGTTTGGAAACCGCAATTCCAAACGAATGAGTGCTTTGCATACATGAAGTCTTCTTAACCATGGTCTAACATTCTGTGGATATGTTCTATATTCATGAACATGTATTTGCTAAGTATGACAATTGGTTTCTAATTATAGTTGGATTCGTCAAGGTAATTGGAGTCCCTTAAGAGATGATACATGTACGTGTTTAGTTACAAGTCAACATGCTTGGCACAACAAGGTAAGATAACTAGTAGATTGTTATATTTATTTATACAATGACAGTTATGTGTTATGGCAGTATGATGCAGGGGATTACATGGAAAAAGTAATTGCCATGAAATCTTGGAGAAGGCTTGTATTGAGCTTTTCCCTTGGAAGCATTTGGAACCAATGGGGATTGAGTCATGGTGTTTGTTGCTAGTTTTGTGCCTTTGATATTTTGTAATTTGTTTACGCTTGATTTGTGGTTTTGATTGCATCTAGTGCATGGCCATGCCACTTTGCTTGTGGTGATGTATTGTTATTGGTTTTCTTGGTTTTTCTTCTTGTTCTTTTCTTTTATGTTTTGAGAGTCTTGGGAATTGGTTGGGGAAAGATGAAAGTTAATGGAGCTCGGGGAGAATTGTGTGGAACCCAATAGGTAATGTGAGACCTGGATGAAGCTCGTGCATGGATAAGGGCAGCCGAAGGAAAGAATATGACAACCATTTGGATTGGTTGGGTCCATTGGGATACATGTACAATGGTACGACAGTCATGAGGAAGGTAACTAGAAAAGGTAAAGTGAATGGCTCTGAGGCATCAGATGCCTTGGCTAAGTTGAGAAATATTGTTCTCAATTTTATGCATGTTGTGCACGGATAAAGGGAGTTCTCTTAACCTTGACCTTACGATATCTGGTAATCATATTGTGCTTATGATTATGCTAATGTCTATATATGTATGTATGTCATTATCTGACAGGATTGTCAAGGATCATGCCTGTGGAAGAATGGTTGCTTATGCAGGTGAATGACATGAAGAGGTTCATGGTATTATGAGGAATCAAGTGGGAAGAGTACTCCTAATAGATCTATGAGGTTAGTATCATGAGGATATGATTTGATATTATGTGATTATACTATGTTTATGTTTATGCTATGGCAGGTAATGCTGAGAGATACATCAACTGAATGAAAGCAACCATGCTTCTTGACCACTCAAGCTGCAACCATGCCTCTTGACACTGTGCAATGCAGAGTTTCTACCTTCCAGGACTGTGCACTACATAGTTTCAGTGCTCAAGCCCAAGCCTTGGCCTCCAAAATTGCGCAATTCATCCCTCCATCCTGGCCCCAACTACACACTGCACAGTCTCTGAGATCAATCCTAAACCCTAAGCTCTTAAACTATGCAACTGCGCAATCACCAAGTCTTCTTTGCCTCCCAAAACTATGTAGTTGACATAAATAGTGCGAAACCTTGCAACCTAACTCACTAAGCCTCAAAACTGTGTAATCTTCCTACACAGTCCAGCCTGAATTGTGCATTGCATAGTCTCAAGGCTCAAGCCTTAGCCCTGAGCTCTTGAACTGCACAATCACTTGGGCTCCTCTGTCTTCCTGAACTGTGGAATGGGCAAAATCAATGTTCAAGTCCTCAACCTGGCTCCCTGAGCTCCCCAACTACACAATCTTTTGCTTAGTCCAAGCCCGAATTGTGCACTGTGCAGTCTTAAGGCTCAAGCCTGACCCTTGATTGCTTGAGCTGTGCAATTGCATAGTCACTGAGCCTCTCCCTCATCTTGCCACCTGGTTTTGGCTCAGTTAGTGGATCATCATGCAACATCTTAGATTAGGGGTTTATCGGATTGATGTCGTCTTGTCATGAGTGGATTGAAAATGGAGGAACTCTATCATGTTATGGCAAGATGATGGAGAAGGAGGACATGCTAGAAGACAAATATGGAGATAAAGAGATAAGATGATCATCATGCGAGAAGATGAAGGGACACTAGAACACAACATAAGACCAAAGATTAAGACCGCATGAAGACTCCATCTGATTCACAACCCTTTGGAGGGTGGATATGAAGAACAAAACATATCTCTCATGAAGATGAAGCATTGCACATCTATTATTAAAGACAAAGGAGCAATAAGAATGGCCCAACATTTCCATGTCATTAAGAAGTCCTTATCAATAGTGTCATGCCATATCATGTCATGAGTCATCATGTGCCACATCATTCTTGTGGATTATGTAATTTCTTATTCGAAAATGTATTTTAAAGTGGAAGTCCAAAGGACATGTATAGAAGATGAAGAGTCATATAAAGTTGAAAAGTCATAGGAAGTCAAACTGTCATGAGGGTATTCAAAGAGTAATAAGGGAGTTGAAACATCACCCCATTGGTTATATATACACCCTCATTGTATGAGCAAATGATCTTTTCAGCTTGGCTACTCCCACAGGGCATTAGAGAGACAAAATAATTCTTTTGGGGAGCAAGGAGTGGCTCCAATGCTCCACTATTGGGACTAGTGGTGTTCATTATATAAATGTGTCTTAAAACTTTTACTTAATATCATAAGCCTCATGGCCAACAAGTTCTTCATGCATGCATTATGAATATTTGTAATTCACGTTTGCTTTCATCTATGCTAAAGTAGTTGAACTATTTCAATTATTTTAGTACTTATCATATTGAGAATGTGTTGTAATGGTTTCTATTGTTGTCACATCCTTGTGGACTATTCCGCTAGATACTAGACAAATCTTTCTTGTTGATAAGTTGGTTACATGACCATCGCATCTTTGTGGACTATTCCGGTGGATTTTAGACGGATTCTTCATGTTCGTGTGTGTTTCTACTAGAGTGGTATTATTACATCTCTCATAGATCCTTACCTTTCTTCCCGTCCATAGTAGAAGAACATTGACACACCTACGATTGAACACTTACCAGGCACACTCACTTGCTTTTCGAAGGCACGTTTTCATTCCTCTCTCTTTCTGACAGTTAGAGCTGAGGAAAATCTATAAGAATACATGGCAACTAGGCTGATACTCCAGATGGGGCTCCTATTCCAAACAGTGTGAGGTCTAATTGGGACTTCACATTGGGGAGACCCCCTTGGTTGACAAATTTCCAGCATCGTCAACAAAATGGCGCTAGAAGGAGGGCTAGATGACAATTTGTGCCTGTTGAGTCTGTTTTGAATCTCTTAGCTTAAATGTCTCTTTCCCAAATCATAATTGTGGAGTGCTTTTCTAACCTACCTCCCGGTAAACTTTCAATCTCTGTAAAACTTGTTCATGCCTCGTCTCAATTCAAGTTTAATGGAAAGGGTGGTATGTTTGTATCCAAACACATAAATGATTTTCTTGGGTTTGTAAATCTCTTTAAATCATTGTTGAATATGTTATGTGTATTGTATTTTCCCTCACTCTTGAAGGTTGTGTTGATCAATGGTGTCATACCTTACCATCTGCTTCCATTCACTATTTTTGTCAATTTACCAAGGATATTCACCAAGCTTTTGATTGGTATGATTACCGAGATGTTCACAAAATAATCAATCAACTTAAAATGGAGCCTGATGAACCAATTGAGGGTTTTGCTAATAGATTCGTTCATTTATGTTATGAGTTTCCTGAAGAAGATATGGATATGAATTTCTTTAAGCAAAAGTTTGAACATTTGGTTCAAATTTCTTTGAATCAATTTGAATCTAAACCTCTTGATGTTTTTACTTCCCGAACTCTTGTAAACCATGAGACACCTCTAATTTCAAAGGAGGAACCTATTACTCCTTGTGTTCCTTGTCCTCCTCATTTTCTAGTCCCAATGTGGGTGCCTCCTTATGATGATTATAAAATTGGGGAACCCGTAAATCAAATCCCTGATCCATCTTCTCATTCTTCTTCCGCTTTTCATGATTCATATTCAATGGAGGAAATTCCAGAATGGCTCATGAAGTTTACAGTGAAGAATAACTCCTCCATTATGAAAGATGATGTTATTTTTCATAACTCTAGTCTTGAATCCAATTTGGATTTCTATTATCCCCTATCGTCTTCATGCCTTGACTCTTTGTACCATGATCTTCTTGAGCAATATTTTCCACTAGCTAGTTGCTTACACTCTTTTGATTTCAAGCTATTGGTCCAAATTGCGATGAGGTTTAAGGTAGTCACATTACATAGGTAGAGGAGCAAGAAGGTGAGTATTTTTCTATCTTTTTCAAAATCCTCTATGTGAAGATGGTGTCTCCTCATTCTTGGTTGATATCAAATCAGTTAATCTCGGTAGTGAATTTAATGAAATAAAATTATTTTGATCTGCAGCCTTGGGAAACAATTATTATGATGATGATGATTCTATTAATGTATGCAATGACGAATTCCCAAGTGCGTCAACTAATATTTCTTTTTCTCATGAAGATTTTAATTTATATCTAAAATATGATTCAGTGAAAGAAGACGTTATTATCAAAACTTCCTCTTCATCTCACTATCCCTTGTGTTCTACTATCTGTGATGCATCTACTTACAATGGAGATACTCCATGCTCTTCAGGTTCTTCATATGATGAGTTATCTTCTTAATTGAAACAAGGCAGTGAGATTACCCATGATGAAAATGAAAATAATCAAATCATTGAGTACTCTTTCCATCCCTCATTATCTCTTCTCTTGCATGAAGACAACTCTTCAAATCAGCTTGCTTATGAAACTTCCCCAATTCATTTATCTTCGGATTTGTGATCAAAAGAATCTTTCGATTTGAGTAATTTTGTTGTTGAAGTTGGAAAATCCGGTCGAATTAGTGATAAAGATGGCTGCCATTTGGTGAACAGTGGTCTTATTGAAAGAAATGGTAGCAACTATCTTCACACCATGCATGATCTGGTTCAATCTTCAAGATGCGATTTTACAATCCTTGAAAAACAATGTAAACTTTGAAATGGGAACTATAAACTCAAAACGGGAACTCTGGCCCAAAAACCCCAAAAAAACATCAAAACAGTGCTAAAAATGAAAAGTGTGTATACTGGAACGATGTTTTTTTTTAGGTGCCAATTTTGAACGTGTTTTAAAAATGGCGGTGACTACGA
>APFE030316754.1:0-11030 GCA_000404065.3 Pinus taeda | reverse complement strand
GGAAATAGAGTGTTCTTCCTTTAGAAGCTTGAGGAATTATTCCAAGATTAATTCCTTAGATACTCTTTGATCTTCACTTTATTTCATAAATAATTCAACCACTTGGGACATTGTTTGGTTTTTTTTGTTGTTGTAATTCTAGATACTTTGTTGAAGTCTTGATAAGTTAGATCAACTAGTTATTTTGGTCACTGCCATTTCTTCCAGCTTCTGACGTTGTAACTACATGAAGGTTTTTAGAGTTCATAATATCATGCTTTGGAACAGTTTGTAGTAAATTAATAGATATTTTGTTTAAAACTTTTTCTATAATTTTTGGATAGTGTTCCAGCAAGAAGTCTCCCAAACCACACATGTTGTAGAAGCGTAAGTCAATTTTATCTTTTAAAAGACATCCAGTCACAATATGTCCTTCTTTTCAACAATTGTAGCAGTAAAATATCCCACATCCTCGACCCCAACTACGTCCTCTGTCATTGTAATTGCCTCATCGTCCACCATAACCTCCTCGTACTCGTCCTCTTCCATTGAATGGAGGTAGTTTTGATAATTGGCCAGTTGCCCGAGTATGATATACAACATGATAATTGGATTTAGTTTTTCCATTCAATGGACAATCCTAAGTGGAATGTGCATTGTATTCACAGATTGCGCACCACTTAGATTTTCAATCTTGTAATTTATACTAGAAATATTTGGTAGTGTGCTTAGGATCAGTTTAACATATGTCACAGTAGACATCAGCTTGTATTCTTCGAACATCTTGGTCGAAATATTCTAAGAACTTACATGTATCTTTCGTGTGTCCTTTGTTGTGGCAATTGGTTCACCATAAGTGATTCTTATAATTGTAGTAAAGAATTATGTAGTTCGTCTAATATATCTTCAATTTTGTTGCCAGTCGGTGAATTGATTGCTCATCGTCTTTTTCAATTCTTTGGGCTAGTTTAAGAGCTTCTTCACATGTCTTGATTTCATGCATTCGTAGTGGCCCATGGATTTCATGATGTAATCTAGCCAGGTACCATTATACTAACAAATTCTCGTCGATAGTGTAAGGAATCTAACTTAATAATTATTTGAAGCATTTACCATATTTGCGTACAGATTTGTTCGTAATTTGTTTTATTTATTTGAGCTTTTATGTTGTCAAGTGATCGACATATTTTGCTTTAAAGAAGGTGAGAAAACTGGTCTTGATCTCATCCTTTGTCTTATTTTATTTCTGTTAAATTCATAAACCATGTTAGGGCTCGTTTCCTTAAAGATGCAACAAATTGCGTTATTTGTTTGTCTTCACCATTAATGGTGTTTGCGGCCTAGAACTTTTCACAAATGAACTAGTGCCTCTTTGGGTCTTTCTGTCCCTCATAGATGGTTATATGATTTAGTCCCATCTTGGATGGTTGATGCAAAGTCAGGTGAAACTTCTCGTTATAGTTAGTTTCATTGTTGGAGCTTAGTTCTCTATTATGTTAATGATTTGATATAAGGATTCATTAGTTTAACACTCCCCTTCTATATATTCTATGAATCAACTTGTTTATAGTCGCAACTCTCCAACTTATTCTAGATTGGTTTTCTTCAATAGATATGAGTTGTGGCATGGGCGGCACAATCATGACATTAGATAGTTGGAGAAGTATTTGTTATAATTCATTATTGACTTGGTTTTGAGCAGAATTTTCATTTTCTTGAGGATTTCTTTGTTGGTTGTCAGTGTACCAGACTATAGGTATTTCAGAATAAATCCTTGACTGAAGAAACTCTCTTTTTTTTTCACATATTGGTTCACGGATACCCGGGTTAGTGGGTATTTGCTACATCCAGGGTTGTTTAACATTGAGTGGACGCCACCCGAAGGGCATCAACACCCCTCGGCCTATTTATTGACTTGACCCCAAGAGCTTTTGGGATTCGACCCTGTGACCTCCCATTGACGAGGCACTTGATTTGACCGATTGAGCTAACTCTTGGGGCTCTGAAGAAACTCTCTTATACTAGGGCTCAACAAAGATATCCTTGGAGAACTTCTTATTGCTGGACCATAATCATCTATTTCCATAATGTCTACTTGTCCTCTTGGAGTTATCAGTAGACCTTCATTCTCTACTAGAGCCGGTGGCACTATGCCTCTCAACTCTTCTGAGGAGTCCCATGCATCTTCGCTGTCAGTCTCCTCGTTCCTCATCTTTTTGTATGGTATTCTTGTTCTCTAACTTGTGCTCGTTGACGTTGTCTGAGAACCCTTGCTAATTTTTGTATGTCATTCAATTGCTTGTATTGTTGGTCACTACTTGGTCGGTTATTTTCTTGTTTCTTTTGCTTATCGGACGAATTCTTCTCTTCCATTTTTGTTAGCTCTAATACTTCTCCAAATTTTTTCTTTAATTCTTTTATTTTCCTTTTTATTCTTTTTGTTGAGACATGAAAGGAAGTCAGTGGTGAATTTCAAGTGGATTTGTAAGATCAAGCATACGATAGATGGTAGTTGTTGTAATCTAGCGAATACTCTACATTGTTACTATTAAATAGACATGAGTAAACATCTAGAAAACAAGTAAAGGGGACAAACACAGTAATTAAGAGACAACCAATTCGCACATATGTATTCTATATTATCTTCAGAATCACGGTTGCATTCATATAGATAGATATATATAGACTGATAAGACAGTTGCAGGAGTCTAACTATCATATTAACCATATTGTCTAATCTATCATTAGTTATTTGTCTATCGTGTTACAATTTTGTTTACAAAGTGAGTTGGGCCAACTAGCCTTTTCCATATTCGACTAGTCATTCATCTTGATTATCTCCTTCAATAATAGCATAGAGAAATACAAAGTGAGATTCATAGAAAGAGGGTTCTCCTAGAAAGAGGGAGAGGACCATGAAGTGCATTTTCTCTAGTTTCCAGGTACACTTCTATTAGAATTATCATCTCTATTACTTATGCTATGGATTGGAGATTACATTAAATGAATGTAAAGACCATTCTCCTCAATGGAGTAATTGAGGAAGAAGTGTACATAGAGATACCTCAGGGATTTGAGGTACATGAGAGGGAATCTCATGCTTGCAAACTGAAGAAATATTTGTACGAACCTTGAGCATGGTATTCTCAGATTAATGGATATGCATTGAACCTTGTTTGATCTTGTTATTATATGACTTTTATTTGATAGAAGCAGAAGGACTCATGTAACAGAGGGAGAAGAAAGGGTAAGAGGATTTTCTTCCATTTCAGAGGGAGAAATCAAGCCCTTACTTTAATGTCAAAGGGATTTAACCTCTAAATTCGAGATGAAGGATCTATATTTGATGCATTACTTCCTAGGTCAAGGGAAATATACTATTAAGATCCTTTAGATGATGAAATACAATATTGCCAGATTATATGCTCAGAGACAAGAGAGGTCTAAGAGCAATAGGTATTCTATGAGTGGACCATGGGAGACAAAAAATATGCTTCAATAACTAGGAAGCAGTAGTGCGAGAGGCAGGAGCCAGGATTGGCACAACAGGATTTGTTTCAGAGGAAGCACTTAGTCAAAGTGACTAGAAATCAATCATGGTGATGGATCCAATGAAGGAAGTCGGTCAATATATGGTTGATCTAAGGTATGCAACACAACATGTGTTGAGGTACTGACATGATATAATTGAAATGATGAAGCACATTTACAGGGATAAACAGATTTAGTTTGGGTAGAGAGTGCAGGAGACAGGAAAAGCACATAAAGATGTTGCTTCAAGTTTGGGTTTTGATATGATATCCTAGATAAGTAGGAAACATACATCTATTGCACTCAACATTGCAGAAACCAAGTAAATTGTAGCAAGTTTAGCGAGTTGTGAAGCAGTGTGGCTTCAGAAGCTACTCATATGATTGTTTGATCAAGTGCAGGAGATAACCGTGATGATAGGATGAAGCACATTAAGTACCACTAAATCTGAGACATGGTACAAAAGGTATTTTTGAAGCTCCAATGCATTATATAGACAAGCATGATGCTAACATTCTCACAAAGCCTCTGCCACACGGTGAAGTTTGTATACTTCAAGGACAAGCTTAGAATATATGAGAATGCTTCCCTCATTTAGAGAGAGTGTTGATGTTGTAGCATTAAGGGGTAGACATTCTTCGTAGGTCAAAGATATTTACTAGGTTTCCATGTAATGTGGATAGGGAGAATGGCCCAAAGTGCTCCCTCGATCAAAAGGTTATGACCATATTGCCAAGAGGCACTTGGCTAGTGGATAGAGTGAGTGCCTTTAGTATCAGGGAAGTCTTTTACCATTCAATTGGCATGCAGGAATGGTAATTGGCCCATGATTTCACCATCTTTGTTTGTCAAAGGTATTGACCTTGCTCTAGGTGATGACTTGTTGAGATGGTGACCCAAGACTAGTCTTGTTAACCCCAAAAGGCCAAAAGATATTTAGCTAATGGGTGACTAGGTCCATTTGCAAAGGAGATTTGACTAGTAGGTAACTAGATCCTTTGCATGATGTTTTCAACATGAAGTGGATGGATACATTAACATAGCAAGCTCATTCAATCTTTTCTGAGGAAAGAGAAATTTTTTCAACAAAGTGCACATCTGAAGAAGTCAAGGTGAATACCTCCCTAGCTAAAAGGGAGTGTTGAATTTTGGTAATTGCAATCAATTTTCAAGTTAGCCCTTAAATAAAAATGAAAAAGAAGAAATTCAAAATTTAAATTTTTGAATTTCAAATTGCCTCCAAAAGTACAAATTAACTCCAAATGTTTGAATTGACCCAACACTAAGAGACATGCTCCTTGGGGCACCGAAAGATCACTATAAAAGCAACAATTTGACCTCAAACATAAACATAATTTGGATCATTACTATTTATTCACACGCGCGAGAAAGGGAGACTTCTGAGGCAAAATTTGAATGACGAATTTTTGTTTGTATGAAGCCAAAAGGCCTTAGGTCTGCTATTTTGTTTTTGTGGAAGGGTCAAAGCCTTAGAAGAGGCTAAGAATCTCAAGCTTGAGAGCAAAAGGGACCAAGACAAATACACAACTTAAATTAAGAAGTTTTGAGGTCAGATATTTTAGCAACACTATAACTTTGAGTCTAGGTTGAGCTAGATTGACTTTGAATATCAGATTAAGCATTTGTTGAATCGAACAATTTCTCCTAAAAAAAATTGCTAGATTTTTCTATATTTAAAATATTTGACTCTCTTTATAATTCTACTATTATTAATACATTTTAGTTGAAATTTTCTATATATAATTACTTTATAATATAATAAATTAATTTAAAAAAATAATAATAATAATAATAAATCAACAAAATTTCAAAAATTCATTATCATTTGTACGTATTAATTAATCTAAAAATACAAACTTTGCAAATATTAATAATATTAATAAACCTATTCACCATTATTAAAATATACTTAATGGTATTTATTGGAATGAAGCATTTATCTAACTACAAATAAAATATCTCAAAAGTTTTAATTCCGGTGATTCGGAGTATAGTATATCCTCCACCTCCACGGCCAAAAAAGACAAAAAGATGAAAGTAAAGCAACTAAAAGTTGACACCGGGGATACTACTACATGTTTCCTTTAGATAAATAAATAAAAGAAAATGCTCTATTTTTTTTCCATCCAGTGATGTTTACAAAATTCCAGTAGCATTAGATGCATGACACCAATGAAAGTTGACGTGGATGCTGTGGAGACAATACGATTTGTCCCACTTTTTTGTCTCAATGCTGTCATTTTCTCAGTTTCTTTTCACATGCCGAGGTGGCAGGTTCGTAATTGGCCTTGGCGGCTAGGCTCGGAAGACCGTTGTAACCCTCGCCAATGTCGGATTTCCCGCCCAATATATAATAGCGGAGATTTTGGGTACCCTTTTGTCGCAACCGGTATATCGGCTGATAGGGCTTATTTAGCGACAACTGGATCTGCAATGATAAATTTCAGTGTTTGGCCAGCTCAAAATGTAAAATCCAAATCGAACATTTTCAAAGCAAGCAAACTGATCATTATCCCATGAATATTTGATTATCTCAAAGTTAAATAACAAATACAACTTATATATATTTGTTGCTTCAAAAAATGCTTTCTTATAGTTGGTATTAGACTAGATGTATTTCTCTGTTTTTGTTCAACGGGGAATGGTTAGTCATATTTAAAAATACAAATAAAAATTAGTGTTTTTTTAGAAGTAAAAGATTTCAATGTCTATCTCTGTAGGGTAGTTTTATATCATATACATTGAAAAACGTTTTAGTCCCTCATGCGAGAATGGTTTGGATGAGAATGACGAAGTATGAGGAGAATTGAAAAATAATGGTGAATTGTTGGGAATTTATGGAAGTTCATCGGGATTACAACTCTAGCAGTACCTCTCCATTGTACTGCATCACCACGTAGTGCTGCATTTGCTATTTAAGGAATAATTATATGTTCAATTTTTATGGTTTAAGGTTCTTTTCTACGAAGGCCAGGTGGTTGAAGCTTAGGTCTTTGAGGGTCACCTATTAGGTATGGGTTGTAGTGCAAAATCTCAATGCGATTTCTAGTGTGCCTGAGTATTCAAGTGTTAACCTTCAGAGGGCTGTCTGTCTAAGTGCCACTGCTTGGGTGAGCGTTGTTGGGCCGGGTGTTGTTAGTTTGTTTCATTAGAAAGGGGGTTCTAGAACATAACCTCGGGGTCAATTTGAATGTTGAAATCCCGAGGGCGACTTGTCTGAGTGTGGCCGCCAATGTAAAGGTTGCAGGTATAAGTGCTAATACTCTATTTGACTAGGAGGGGGTTCTGGAACACATCCTCGCGGACTCTTTAGATTTGGAGGATGTTTTGGAGGAAGGTGGGCTCATGGAGAAGTTGGTCACAAGTATCCTAGAGTTGGGAGGACGCGATAGTGGGGTCTATGGCATTCTAGAGAAGCTAGTCGGAGGTAGTCTGAAGATGAATACAAGTGTGCATAGGTTGCAAACAACTCCTTGTCGGGCTCATGGGGTTGTCGTAGGCTGAGGACAGGGGAGGCATAAGTGGGAAACTCTCTAGATGGAGGTAGCAATAGGCAGACCTGTGACAAATGTGTGCATGATCACTTGGAGATTCGTGAAGGGTTCGTTGAGCTGCAACGTTGCATCCATCAACAACAACTTGAGAATCTGGCCATGTAGGAGTGGCAATTAGAGAAGAAGGAAAGAATTCGCCAATTAGAAGATGAGGTGGATGCATTGCGGCATCAAATTGAACAGTTGAAGATCAAGGTGGAGGAGAGAAGCAAGAGGAACGAAGAAGACTCCACCATGCTGGATCTGAACATGAACAAGGAAGAAGTTTCCACTGGCCTGGATCTAAACAGTCCAGCGCCAATGGATGTTTTAGTCTGTACTCCCTCTCATTTTACTTACTATTTTTAAATGGCACACTTCAAATGTAAATATTTATTGTTCTAGTTTTGTCGAATATATAGTTACAGGACCTATGGAATGAGGATTTTTTGTGAAAACTCATATAGAAGGAATGCAAAACAAATGTTGTATCAACAACCCTTCGTAGGCTTGAAAATACCTTGTAAAATCATGATTTTGCACGCAAACAGACGCATTTTTTATATATAAAAAATCTACTCATTCTGGTTTTAAAAATATATGAGGGAGACTTAGGCCCCAAGTAAAATACCTCAAGATTTGTAAGGATTTAAATATTTCAATTCAAATGTTTGAACATGCAGAGATTTGCATGAGAGATCAAAATATCTATGTTTGTATTTATTCAAAGGAGATTCACTTTAATAATATAAGTTGTAGTAAATTTGGCAATATAAACATGTTTAAATAAGATGACATATATTAGATTTCTTTCTATCTCCTTGATATAATTAACTAAAAAATCTCTATGAAATACTTTTTCAATCAAGTCTTAACAACTTCTTTGTTTGCCAAATCTAGGAAACGGCATGGTATGTCATACTAGATGTAGATTCATCTTAACCATGCATCTAGCATGCAATGAAAGAGATCAAATCTATGGTATGTCATACTTGATGTAGATCCATCTTAACCATGCATCTAGCATGCAATGAGAGAGGTCAAATCTCATTTAAAATGCAAAAATTGGAAGAAATATATTTCATTATATATACAATTTATAATTTTTTATTATTTAAATTGTATTTTTGAATGCTATATAGAGTACATAACTTAAGCTTGTAAGTCCAAAAAATCTTAACTTAAACTTATAAGTCCAAAAAAAATTTGTTAGAGTTGAAAGAAAATTAAAACTAAAATGTAAAATAGTAAGACTACTTCAAGCATTTTAACATAAAACTTTTTTCCTAATGCATTTGTATGAACCCAACACGAACCCAACTTAACATAGTTGATTATACATAATGCACCATATAGTGGATTTCATTATAAAGAATTGCATGGGGATTGGAATGACGGTCAGAAGTGGGACCAATGAAAACATTGAGAGGTATATTAAAGACCAACCAGCAAACTAGTCATATTTCTTCTTTTAAATTATTTTAAATAGAAAATAAAATAAAATAAAATACTTTTGTTTTATTCTATAGATATGAGACCAATGAAAGCTAACGTGGATTCCATACCTCATGTTATGTTAGGGAGACAATACGATTTGTCCCACCCTTTTGTCCCCATGGTTTCAACTTTTCAGTTTCTTTGTAGCCTTGCATCTCACATGCCGAGGTGGCAGGTTTGTAATTGACCTTGGCAGCTAGCCTCGGATGACCGTTGTAACCGCGGCCAATTCCGAATTTCCCGCCCAAGATATAATAGCGGAGATTTTGGGTACTCTTTTGGCGTAACCGGTATGGATGATAGGGCTTATTTAGCGACAACTGCATCTGCAATCATAAATTCAGTAGTTGGAAGGATGGTTTTTGCTACAGGAGATGAGTCGCTGGGAAAATCTATTAATTGCCGATGAAGGAAACGTGTAAGAAAACTCTGAAAGAGCTTGTAGTGAATGTAAAGAAATGTTTTTATTTATCGTTTGCAGAGAAGGTCAAGGACAGCTTGTGTCTCGTGTAATGTTGTTTTACAGAAGGCTGCACTGAATGGTGCAGGGGAAAGCAACTACCATTTCATCATATTTATGATGAACCTTAAATTTTCTGTAGGACTGTACATACTGCATTAATTGCGTATTTTCAGCGCCCCCTCCGTTGAGAAGTTCAGGAACTGCGATGGTGCGAAGAGTCTAAATTACAGTTATAACTTTGAGCTTTGAATTTGATCAATTGAAATTATAATATCAGTGTGTGTGTTTCAGCTTTGGAATGGGAGACAACTAGGGTAAGTAAGCCTTTGAAAGCAGTGCTATCAATGCTTGTTCTGGAAATGGTGATATGGTCCTCGGAGGCAATGATAGACCCACTTGATTTTCTTGCTCTGCAATCCATCAGCATAGCTCCCTGATGGTTCTCAATTATAGCTCCCTGTGACTCCATGCCGCTTCTCATTCAACCCCATGTCCATTTAAAGCAGGAAGACAGAGGAAGTGGCCCACATGCCAATGCAACTTGATGGGCTAACTAATTTAACTTTCAATAGACAAACTTACTTCAATGGCCTTTGCAGGCTCGAAGCCCTGCAGCCCAAGTCTACAAGCCCATTCATCGTAGCCTCCTATGCTTTGCAGGGGCTGAAATTAGCGTATATCCAATTTGTATTCTTTTATTACGTCGTAAGGCGTTTCCCTTTGAAATGAATTGCCTTAGCCGTTGCCGTGTCCTATTGTTCACCGTAGATTTGTGTTGTTAGACGATTAAACAAAGTTTGATCGTTGATCAAAAAACTGTTCATTAAACTGAAACGGTTCGTGAATTTTCATCTGGCCGTTCTCGCTCCATGACACTGAAACGGTTCGTGAATTTTCGTCTCGCCGTTCCTGCTCCACGGCCGTGTACATATTTATATACAGAAAACTGTGTATGTAAACATTACTGTGCGTCATATCACAAACAAAAGAGGCCATCAATTCAATCTGTATCGTTTCTTGGTTGGCAATGAATTGACAAATCGATCAAGAAATCGCAAGAATAGTTTGATGATTCGTTGCGTACGTTCAAGGAAAAAGTGTTTGAATTTTTTTCACTTTCAAATCAACCCTAACAAGTTAAAATTTAATATTATTTCTTTGCCATCTCTTAATTCGATTGGGCAATTTAAGACGATCGAAATCGCTTCGTTTCAGTCTTCAATTTCCTCTTTCTCCATTACACCATTGAAGCGAAACCGTTTCAATACACATGTTATGGACAGTGATGGCCTCCCGCCTTTCCCAATGCAACCATAATGATACAACTTGGCGCTTTTAATTATGTTTGTGGTTTGACTTAAATGCTGGTACGTCCTTCCGATATTTTCTTGGGCTAGTTACTGGACACGCCGGTTTTAGAACCTCCACCTGCCGGTTCTACACTATACAATCGTTGGCTTTTGTCAACCCTAAGCCCGCTCGTTTTTCATTTTCACTCCTTCACTGTGTGAGTACTCGCTCTGCTCTGTGGAACTCTTGCTCCTTCGCCGCTCTGGTTTCAACGCGGATTCAATGGTTGTCTTCGACCCTCTGTGGAAATGGAGGTAGGGTTACAACAACTATAAGGCACCCTTCGTTCTACACGACGATAATCTTTGGCTTACAATTTGTTTGATAGATTTTTGCTATTTTCGTGTTGTCTCTGTTCATTTAACTATTGAGCTCGTCTCATGACAGGCTTTTCTCCAGGCTAGTGCGCTTCGACTCGGCTGCCAAGGTAATTACAGGTTCTTTGTTAAACTTTTCTGCCCCTTATCTCTCCGACCCTAATGCACTCATTACTGGTCTTCAGGGTATGGTGGTCGTTCGTCTTCTCGACTCAGCCTTCTCAGCTCCAGGTGAAGCTCTACGCTTCAACCCTCATCAATTGATTGCTTTTAATGATTATTTGTGCCTGTAATTTATACTAATCCGTTCCCCTTTCGTTGCAGGTGGTTCGATACAGC
>APFE030316740.1:41745-75308 GCA_000404065.3 Pinus taeda | reverse complement strand
ACTTAGTTGCTTTTATGTATATATTCTAAACCAATATGGTAGAATCAATGGATTTTCATTCTTTTCTCAATTCTTGCTCTTCCTTCCTTCTCTTGCAAGCTTGTTTATTGTTTTGCAAATCTAGATCACTGTTTCTCAAACATCATTTCACCAAAGTCCTCGAATTAAAAATATTGTCTATAAGCAATCAGAATCTCTAAAGAAGACTAAATTATGTAAAAAACTGTGGTCGCCCTAGATTGCGAGGTCTTCAACTTGCCATGTCCATCAGACTTTAACGTTAGAAAGATGTGAGTTTCGTCTCTGGTGCCGAAATGAGACAGATATCCAGGAATTCATCCACGGTGGTGTACTTGTAATCTCCATAGAGTTGAGAAGCCTCCAGATCTTCGTATCCCAACTCGAAACTGGTCTGCTCACCTTTAACAAAAATGTTGTGCAGAACCGAGATCCGAACATTATCCGGATGAGGCAGAGCTGCAATAAAATTATTCATTATAACATGATTTTTAAGTCTTTATTCTAAATTCTTAACAAAAAATTAAGGCGTTTGTTCTCTTACTCTGAGAAAGCCGGACCATCTCAGTTTCTGGCAAAAAAACTCTGTGGAGGGTTCTTCCAGTTTTCCTCTCCCACAGTGAGACTAGCTCACTCTGGCTGATTATGTTGCCTGGTGGCTTGTAAATCACAAGCTTATTCATGGTTCTGGAATCATTTGCCACTCTGCTGCAATGTCATCTTCCAAATTGAGAATAGCTGCACCATATAAAAACACCATATGATTTATCTGGTACTTCATGCTATTGCCGGAAACACTGGCAGGACCGTACTGTGACACGTGTCTTCAAGGTATAGTTTTGGATTGAAAAGAGTAAAGAAGGATTCAAGCCACTGAAATGTCCGTTAAACATTAACTACAATATTAATTGTTATAAACTATAAAATTGGGAACAGAAATATTTGATTATGATAGATCCATCTTAGCTTTAAGTTACGCAGCCTAATTTTAATTTCTGATTTAGTTTAAAATATAGATGAAATAGCTTTTTCAAATTTGAAAATACAATTTTAAGTGAGATTGTATTTTTTGGTTACTTAAGATATATTTTTGAACATATAAATGGATTCAGCATTTGAAAAACTCTTGAGCACTGGAACCTATCAGATTTAAACCACTTAAATTCAATTTTTTAAAAATATCTCTCAGATTTTGATTAAAACTAACCAGAAAAATAGTTTGAAAAAAACTCATTTCATCTATAAGTTAAACTAAGCCAAATTTCCAAAGTAATATGCTTAAAAACTATCATCCAAAAATTATGTTCAATTATAGCAAGCAAGCAAAACAAAAAAGTAATAATGTCCTTGATAAGTTTCTTATATTTTAAGATAAGTGTTTAGAATTTCTATGTTTGCAAAAAAAATTACACACAATTTTAATTTAATAAGCTAAGAAATTCACTAACATTTTTATAATTTAGGATCTCTAATTCTTTACTTTATAAACTCTAAAAATACAAATAATAAATATGATATTTTAATTAAATATTTAAACTTTATAGACCGTTTAATTATTTGGGGTGCTTATAGTTCTTATAATTATTTAATTTCAATTATGCAAACATTTAATATATTAATTTCCAATTTCTACTTTTTTATTTTATAAATTCCAAAAATACAAATAATAAATAGATATTTTAATTACTATTTATACTCATCAATCCTTTAATTTATGATGATGATGGTGGTGGTGGTTACTCTCCACTGAGACCAAACTTTGGTCTATTGGACCTAAAGAAACAAATTATTTAGTTTGATTTGAGATTTTATTACTATGTTCAAAAAGCTTTTGATTTGAGATTTTATTACTATGTTCAAAAAGCTTAGGGAGAAGCCTCGAGAGCTCAGTGTAATTTTGACAATGTAAAGGCTAGGAAGGTCAGTGTTGTAACAAAGATTTTGAAACTGAGATCTAATGTGGTTGTACGCGAGGCACTCTAAGAGAAAGTGATTTTCATCCTCAATGTTCGTATTCTCAAAGAGATGGCAGAACCTTTCCCTAAGAGGAATTGATATTCATCCTCGATCTTTATATTCTCACAAAGGTGGTAGAACCTTTCCATCCATGGTGTTTTAGGAACTTCCCAACAACCTGTTTCACTATGGAGCTCATGACAATTCGTTCTAATCTTAGGTATATTAATTTTTTTCTTTGAGCTAGTTAAAACAAACAAATACTTTTGATCTTCTTTCCATCCATGGTGTTTTAGGAACTGCCCAACGACCTGTTTCACTATGGAGCTCATGACAATTCGTTCTAATCTTAGGTATATTAATTTTTTTCTTTGAGCTAGTTAAAACAAACAAATACTTTTGATCTTCTAGGGTGGGATCGATGACCTCCTTATAATATCTTAATTTTCTTTTAGCTGCTAAATCTTTCTCACATCAATTTTTTTCTTTGAACTTACAAGTAACAACATTTTTAATGTTATTAATAATTTGCAATGTAACATTCTCGTCAATCTCCAAATGGTTTAACCAGGCCCTGGTGTCTTTATACCAACCTTGTTTGAGCCTTAAGTGGTTTTGGCCGGAATTTAAAGCTAGCTTAAGAAATCTATGGTATCCTATGTTATTGAATTTGCGCTTATACAACAGAAGCTAGTCATAGCTAGGCTCTCAATAGGGGAAAGACCCACTTCTATAAGGAGAATAGGATAGGGTGTGTTGCTTTTAATTTTGAGGTTATGCGTTATAAAACGCTTCTGGATTTGCTCAATCTTTCTCCAGGATTCTCTAGATATACTACAATCTCAAACCTCACATCCATATAAGATAACATGAGTGACGAAAGTTTCAAAGAGGAACTTCTTTCTATCCCACATTACGAGGTTTTTTGTTTTACAATTATTTTCAAAACCAAAATAAGCTTTCCATCCCCCATTAATCATTTTCTCAATGCTATAGTTCTAGTTGAGCTTGTGATGAATATCAATTACTAGATACTTGTAGAAAGACACTTCCCCCAAGTTACTATTGTCATACATAAAATTAGCGTAAGTGTGCTTCTTGGATTTGATAATCATAACTTTTGCTTTCTCAGTGTTAACAATCATACCCATGGAAGAGAAAAAATCCTTAAGAAGTATAAGTTGCTTATCGGGATTAGATGAGCACCTTGCGAGAAGAACAATATCGTCAGCGTAGAGAAGAAGGATAATGATTATTCTAACGAAGATCGTGCCAGCACATCCTGCTTCCTCTAAACAACCTTCTAACTTGTCATTGTAAATACTAAATAAAGTAACAGAGAAGAGGCAACCATTTAATTTATTTAACTAAATTAATATAACTCTATCAACCATTTAATTTACATAACTCAACCATTTAATTTATTAAACTATGTTAATACACCTTCATCAATCACTTAATTTAAATAGGACAACCATTTAATTTATTTAGGTATAGCAATATACCGAAGCCAATGCCAATTTTTTTAGTTCTTCACTATAAAGTATGGATAGCTCATGTACCATGGATAGATTATACCCGAGTATGCATCCTCTCTACCTATTGCTTTAACGAATTTTAATTGCTGTTAAATGAGCATTGCGTGAACATACCTTTGGTAAAACCATCCCCATAGATTACAACATCCACTGGCTCTGGTTTTTGACGGGGATGAAGGAAATAATCAACAAAATAAGCCATGAAAGAATTTGCAGAAATGAACGAGTATGGAATTCCCGCCTCTTCAATTGCCCTGCGAATTTTCTTTTTATTTTCACAGACTCTCTGAAACGGAGGGAGAGCGGCCTCTACACGGTCAACCTCGTTGCCAAACTCTGAGGGTATAAATCGCTGTTTCCATAAAGGAAAGAACCACCCACAACAGACGAATTAATATAGCTGTAAATATTTGCAGAGCGCAAGATTATTCGAGGAATATGAAGTGGTGTATATACCTTAATGTTTCCAACTTCTTGAATGGCCCTTATGATATTCAACTGATCCAAATGCTGAGGAATGGCAACTGCGGATATTACTATATCTACATGCTTGATTGCATCCACAAGGCTGTTGTGATCATCTAAAGATCCCTATTAAAAAATTCTATTAGCCTTATGGTGTATTGCATAATAAACACTATGTTAATGCAGATGTGAAAATAATCAAAAAAATATTGCATGAACTTATGGAAAAAAGAAAAAGAGTGAATCTCTTACTGTAAGGATATGAATGCCATTATCTTTTAATTCATGTAGAAAATTTTCCTTGGAGGAATCGAGAGCTGCCGCTGTAGCGGGGCGGACAAGTAGAAACGTTGGATAGCCTTGTGACACACTGGCTCTGGCTAAGTATTTTCCCAGATATCCGGTGCCTCCAACTATCAAAATTCTATTCATCATGAAAATTTTATTCACAACCTCAACAGATCTCTCTCTCTCTGATCTTGCAGCTTTGGCTATGAACCGATCGACACTAGGGAAGGAGAGATGGGGTATGGATAACAGGTTGCATATGAGGAGTGCAAGTACCGAAAGATATTTATAGGCGGATGAAGAAGGCCACCTAACCAGGGCGGCCGGTTACGCCGAAGAGTGGAGATTTTTCGAGAGTTTTAACATTTCTTTTGACAAAAACAATATTTTCTCAATTTGACTGGAATTTGGGGGACCATGTGCCCTATTTATTCGCAGAGGAGAAGGCCCAATTTTTTCCTCACTTCATGAGGAAATAAGCGTACTTATCCGAGCTATTCCTTCCGAATTTTTCGTGATGTTATGGACGGCGTTGTCGTTAATGAAATAATTAGTTAATAGTAATAATAAATATACTAATTCTTAGCAGTAGTTTAATTCTATTAATATATATTATATTTTATAATTTACTAGTTATTATATATAATAAATGTTATAATAAATATTATTTTTTATAAATAATTATTATGGAAATATTAGTTATTTAATATAATGAATATAAAATGAATGGTTGGACTAATAATTAGAGGTAATTTAATTTAAATTGGAAATTATTTAAATAATAATTATTAAAACCATTTTATTATGAAATCTGATTCTTAAGAGAATAATTAGTTTGATTTAATGGAATTTATTTAATTTTAATCTACGATGTAAATAATTTTTCATAAAATAATATAATACTAATAATTAATAATAGTAGTAAATATTATTAAAATATTCATAACTTAATTTTTACTTAATAGTTTAATTGATTAATAATTATTATTATAAATATTATAATTAAATATTTATTATTATTATCATGAAAATGATTATTAAGAATAATAATAATAGTAATAAAAGTAATAAAACGGATTTTTATGTTAATTTTAACCTGAGATGGATAGGGAAGGGGATAAATACCTACTGAGTGTTATACCTGGGATGTATTGGTGGTCTTAATTTCTCTGATTAAGGAAAACCAACTATCGTCGATCTCGATACCATTGTCCCTATTGAGATTATGTGGATGTTTCATAATCTCAAGAGCTTTTCTAATCTTTCGCCTACGATGATGTTCTTCCCTTGCGACAATTGAGGCATTTTCCAAACAGAGATGGTGCTTAGTTTTAGAGGAATGCTCTACCAGGGCTGAAGTATGAGACCTTTCATTCCTAATATCAGCTACATGTTCCTTCAGTCTTGTTTCCGAGGAGTGACCTGTTTCACCAATGTAACTTTTTCCACATGAACAATTTATTTTATAAACTCCCTTAAGTTCATGTCTATCAATATTATCTTTGACAGACCTCATATCTTGTCTAATTGTTCCAGGTGCTGAGAACTGTGTGATTATGTCTTTCTTTCTCAGGATTTTAGCAATCTTATCTGTCACCCCCTGAATATAAGGTAGAAACACCCTTCCACACTGAGGTTGGTCTTGAGCTTTAGGCTCCAAAGATAACACCCTTCTTTCAGCCCTTTCTATAGCTATTCTAATTTCTTTTCCTTTGTAGCCTATACCTTTAAATACTGAGGCTAAGTGCTTCTTCTTATCGTCTAGATGCCCAGAGTCAGAAATTCGAAGAGCTCTAATAGCCAAAGTTTTCAAAACACCAAACCTCTGGGACAGGTGATGGTGGGAATCAGCGTGGAGGTAGCTTTCTATGTGAGTTGACTTCCTAAATACCTTATGCCATAAGGAGCCATCCTCCTTCCTGATGATAAGAATGTCTAAAAATGGGATGCTCATGTTTTCTTCCATCTCCACAGTAAATTTTACCAGCGGAGATAGAGTTAAGGTGAATAAAAAACATGTCAAGCTTTGTTTTAGCATGAGTCCATTTTATATTGGTAGCGTCGACAAATTGCTTCCACCAAGATGGCTTCATAGGGTATGATTCAAGGGCTTTCTTTTCAAAGTATTCCATGTACAAGTTGGCCACAATTGGCGAGAGGGTTGATCCCATTGCCACCCCAGATGTCTTCTCATAATATCCTCCTTGGAAGGCGAAAACAATTGACCGCATCTCAGGCAGTCTTGTAGTTTCTAGATCAGTGATATATTTTATAACTTTAATGACTTCATCAAGTGGAATCTTGGTGAATAAGTATAATACGTCAAAGGTCACCAGGATGTTATCCTCATCCATCCTCTCATTTCTAATAAGGTTCACAAAATCATGGGAGTCCTTGATGAAAGAATTAGGATTCCCAACAAGAGGCCTAAGTATCTGGGCAACATACTTAGCGAGTTCATAGGTTGGGGAACCAATGGTATTAACTATTGGTCGAAGAGGAAATCCCTCTTTATGGATCTTAGCTAAACCATAAATTCTTGGGATAGTTTCACAAGAAGGGATTAATCTTTTCTTTAATTTTTCATCAAGGTTGGAATCTGAAATTGTCTTTTTTACCTCCCTCATAATTTTGGGAATGGGATTTTTGCTAAGATTCTTATAACTACCACAGCCGAGGTGTTCATTCATTTTACAAACATAGTCTTCTTTATCTAAGATTACTACTGCCCCTCCCTTATCACCCTTAAGAACTACAATTTTATCATTATTTCGTAAGGACTTAAGAGCAATTTGTTCTTCTTTACTTAAATTACTTTTGGGAGTTTTAGCCTTTCTCATAATGAGGGAAAATTATTGCTTTAATGCTTCCTTATCCTCCAAATATAGGTTATTAATCTCATCCTCTATGCTACAGATGATATTCTCAACAGGTATGTTTTTAGGGGCAACTCCAAACCCTAAACCTTTGTTGAGAACATTAATGACTTTTGGACCTAATTCTTCAGAAGAAAAACTAACCACTTTTTTCTGGGTTTTATCTCCCAGAGGCTGGAACATAGGTTTTTCCTCATATTTGTGTTTTTTATCCAAATGACTTCTTTCATCAGGTTCATAAGTGCTGGCTCTTGGGTTGTCGTTGTTGTTGTCACTGCCTCCAATTACATTATTGTTCTTTTTGTGCTCACTAATCTCCTAATTTTCCTCGTTATCAATATCAATACCACCCTTTCCCGTTATGAAATCCTATTCTATATTGGTTAGGGAGACTTTTTCCCTTACCCTTTCACATGGTTCAAACTCATTGGTTTTGTTAAATTTCCAAGTCTACACTCTCCCTATTACTTGAGCTTTGTGCACTTATCTATGTGTTGAACGTTACCTTCTAGTTGCATTCTCTTCCAAGTCTACACTCTCCCTGTCCCCTAATTTTTATGCAATTATCTATGTGTTGAACAATACCCTCTATTTAGGATTCTCCTTTGAGTGACATGCTTCCCATACCAAGTTGTCACACTTCACTCCCCACTCCACAGTCAAACTGTGCCTTATCTTATGTTCTTTTGATAGTCTTCATATGTTGCAGCACCCTCCCACTACAAAGAGATTTCCAAGCACCCTGTTACCAAAATCCAACTTGAACACCCATGTAGATGCAAAAATTTAGCCTGCACATCCCAAGTCAATCATCAAACCTTGGGAAGAGCTTCTCGATAACAAGCACAAAATAGGTTTTGGATATGATACGGAGGTTTCCTTTCACATTCTAGATTCCTCAAAGCCCGTCAAATTCAGAGTGCTAGATTTCTTCATGATAGTTCACCTTCAATTGTTTCAAATTCTGGTCCTCTTCCATAACAACCACAATAGATTGTTAAATGCCAACATTACGACAGTGTTGGCCATGTGAAAGATCATTGTTTTTATTTTCATTCATACAAGAATTGTGGTCATCGCACTCATTATTCACACATGATGCTTCAAAAATAATCCTCCTGCAAGAACAAAGGTTCATCTTGGATGGATCACTTCTTGGCAATGGGCTTCAAAAACGAAGAATATATTTCAATCATGTGTCAGAATGTCTTCTAGAATATTAAAAGGTGTTGCAGTTGATTTTTCTCCATCATCTCACCTTGTATCTAACAAGAGGGGAAGTGATGGTCATCTAAAAGCTTCAAAGCCACATCAAAGAAGCTTGAGCTACAACCTTCCATACCATATTCAGAGTTGTAGCTAGAGAAAAAGATGCCCCTGAGCATGTCTTTGGTTCGTGATTAGCCTTAAAAAATCTATGCAGGGTTGAGACATATCTTCAAAGAATTAGGCCACTTCAACTTCTTGTTGGTTTTGGAAGAGTTCTAGGAATTCCATTAAGCATTCCAAAGTTGGTGGTCATCCTTAAACCATCACAGATTGAGACGTCCCTTTCCATGTTGAGGTTCTCCCGTTTTATGTGGGGTTAGACCTCCCTTTAAAGGTTGAAGGTTTCCTTGTTCAAAACATTAGGAGCACTTCCTCTAGCAGAAGACCTTAGCTTCATGCCAGATTTGAAAGCATTCTGGGAACTGCACTAAGTGTTCCAGTATTGGTGGTCATCCTTGAACCACCCCCGTTATACCAACATTTGAAAGAGCACATTCACCTTAGTGCTGCCATGCATTCTTTGCAAATTTTGTATTAAAACTCTCTTTTTGGAATCATACATACCCCTTTGGATTAGGGGGGACTGTTGGAGACCTAATCCTCTATGGCTTGGTGGAATATGAACAGCCAACAGAGTCTAAGAGACCACTTGGAATATGAATCCAAGGGTCACACCATGTACTATAAATCTATATCATGTCAATAATATATGAAATCTAATGTTTATCGCCCATATTATATTTTTACATTCCATGTATGTCTGACAGAGGCTAAGTCATTTTCAGAAAGTCGAAAGGAAGTAAATACTTCTAAAGAAAAGGGTGAAGAAGATGCAAAGGAAATTGTTGAAGTTCAAGAACCTGTTCAGTGACCAGTCACTCTAATAAGATCTACAAGGGAAAGGAAAACACCCAAAATGTATGAATATTCTTCTTCATCTATTTCATTAATTACTGAAGATCGGGAACCTTCCTATTATCAAGAAGCAATGGATGATGTAGATAGGAAAAAATGGAAAAGGATTGTGGACGAAGAAATGGATTTTGTAGCCAAGAACAAAACCTGAGATCTTATAGAACTTCTTGAAGGGAGAAGTGTTGTCATATGAAAATGGATCTTCAAATTAAACTGAAATTCTAATGACAGTATCGAGAGATATAAGGTGAGGCTGGTAGAAATTAGTATTTTCAAGTTTAATGTATTGACTTCGATGAGATTTTTTTCACCAGTCATAAAACTTGTTTCTATTCGTACTATGTTAGCACTAACTACGTTACTTGATCTTGAGTTAGAATAGTGAGATGTTAAAATAGTCTTTCTTCATGTAGATTTGGATGAAGAGAATTATATGGAACAACCAGAAGATTTTGTACAAGGTCGCAACATAAGATTACTTTCCAAGCTCAGGAAGTGATTGTATGGCGTGAGGAAGTCATTCAGGAAATGGTACAAGAAGTTTGACTCGTTCATGGTGAGCTAGAACTTTACTAGAAGCGAGTATGATCATTGCGTATACCTTAAAAGTTTCAATGGAATATTCATTATCTTGGTCTCGTACGTTGACGGTATAATTATTGAAATAAAAAGCATGGAAAATATCAATAGGTTAGACACTCAACTCTATAGGACATTTGATATGAAGGATCTTGGAGCCAAAAAACATATTGTAGGAATGTAGATACACATAGACGTGGAAAATGGAAAGCTTTGGTTATCACAACAGAAGTACATGGAAAGAGCAATTGGAAAGTTCGATATGAACAATGTGAAACCTATTAATGTTACATTAGCTTCCCATTTTAAGCTTTCTTCAGTTTTGAGTCATAGAACTGATGAAGAAAAGAAGTATATGTCTCATGTACCATATGGAAATGTGGTAGGCAACTTAATTTATGTTGGGCTTTAGTATTTGAGATGGTGCTTGAGTATTTGAGAGGCAAAAGTAACCATTGTATCATCTTTAAGGTAGTGAAGGTTCAGTTTGTGGATATGTTGATGTTGATTATGTAGATGATTTGGACAAGAGGAGATCTACTACATGATATGTCTTTACTCTTGCACATGGAGCAATTAGCTGGATGTCAAAGCTTCAAGAAAAAGTTTTTTTGTCCACTACTGAAGCAAAGTATATAGCTCCTTCAGAAGCTAGTAAAGAAACAATCTCGTTGAAAGGTCTACTTGATGAGATTGGAAGGATGCAGGAGAAAGTGGATGTATTATATGATAGTTAGAGTGCTATTCCTTTGGCCACAAATCCAACTTATCACGGCAATACCAACACATTGATGTCAGGAATTATTTTGTGAGACATGTGATCGAATGTGGCAAAGTAGCTCTGAACAAGGTCCAAACAAAAGAGAATCATGCAAACATATTCACCAAGCAAGTTACAATTTAGAAGTTGCGATGGTGTTTGGCCTCCCTTGGCTTCCAGAAGAGATGATGAATGGGCATGGGTAAGGGATTAGGAAAATTGTTTTGAAGGTGGAGATTGTTCAAAAGTGACAACAATTTATGTAAATAATGTAATTATGGATAAATTAAGTTTTTTACCAATTATTCAATTGTATAATGAGAAGGAGTTATAGAATGAAGTAGCCCATATTAATTGGGATTTCCCCAGATGCTTGTAACAATGGAGAATCATATTTGATCAATAATATTTCCAACTACCTGCCTTGTGGATGTTTTCTTGACACAGTGTCAAGGTTTTATACATAAAATTTCTTGTGTTAATATGTGTGATTCAAATTCTCAATTTTATACATTTCTTGCCTTATTTGTTTGAATGATTAATGACTTTCATAATGCCAACAAGTTGTATCACTATTTTATGGTACACCCTTCTGTAAGAGATATCAAAAAAGGCCATAATACTCATTGCAAAGTTGAAATGGATCTGGCAGTGGAGAAAGGAGCCAACCGTGAGTATTTTTAATTTTTTAATGCACCTAGAGCACAATTTAAGCACAACCAGCAAGGGAATACAGGAAAAAGTAGTCACTTCATAAAATTTCAAAGCAACTAACAAATTAATTTCTTACTTGTATGTCTAGGTCATTAAAGAAGAGACATACCTTTTCCCTTCACATATGTATTTAAAAATATCTTTCAATTGTGAAAGTCACAGGCGTCCAAGTTCTCCATTCTCGTTTCTTACTAAAATTCAAATTGCAAAGAATGGAAAGGATCCCGAAAAGTTCGTGGGGTGATAGGTCAAAAGTTCGAGCCATCCACAAAATAACATTGACTGGATAGATAATAAAGAACAAGTTCTAAATTGACCAAGCCGAATCCAAACCAACTGCGAAGATATACATGTATTAACATAATAATAGTGACATAAGGTGCCATGTAAATGGCATCCATGTGATTCATTACAAATAATTCCCTGCAAACCTATTCCACAAATGTTCCTTGATCTATGTATATTAAAATAGATACTTGTGATGTTTCCAAGGAGTTATGGAGTATCAATATTTTATCAACACATTAAAATGTTGGGATATTCAAAAGGACAAGTCATACATGTTGTGTGTTAGAGATAATGGAGAATATCTTAAAATAGTGAGTTCGTTCACAAGAACTCAAGATAGAAATTAGTTTGTATTTTTTAGGTTATGGTTCTAAGTTCCCTAAATATATGATTACTATAGATTGTATAATGTACAAGAGCAATGTAGAGAATTCTATAGAGCCTGAATCTCTTGGTTCGAACTCTCTTTCGGAGAGCTGACCAGTGGGTTTCATTTCATTTAATATAAAACATTTCATTTTTATCATGGTATGAGAGCATTAGGGCTGAGGAACCTATACGCTGAGAGGAGGGTGCAACTAAACTAAAATCATCGTAGGTTTCAGGAGAATAAACACAATGATCGTGCAATCATACTTAGCACCATCGTCTCAGATATTAGGTATATAGCTATGACGTTGTCTCAGATAAGTGGTGTACATCTGCAATGATCATGTAAACAACAAAGAGGCTACGTTGAGGCTGAGAGAAGGTTGCATCCTGGAGAAGTTTGCAGAGGCTGACAACTGAAGGTTGTCTGGAGGCTATGAAGGAAGCCACGGTGATTTGCGGGAATGATGTGAGATCAAACAACATTGAAGATTAGTGATCTATCCTTGTCACAAATCTAGGGTAAATATAACAATTTTTTTACCTGTCAAATTTGTTTCAATCGCCCAGGTGAATAATCAGATGTTTGAAGCATGCTTGAATGAGCATAACAAGCTCGATGGCTCCAATTTTGTGAATTAGAAATTCAAGATGCAGACTCTGCTAGAAGTGTAGAGTGCTTGAACGATTGCAAATGGGGATGAACAAAAGCCAAGAGCTGGATCCGCAATAGTCTCAGATTGGGAGAAGCGTGAGGGTAAAGCAACAACACTGCTGAAGATGTCAGTGAAAGACTGCATCATACCACATATCATAGAATGTGAATTAGCAAGCAAAATTTGGGGAGTTTTGAAGGATCTGTATGTGATCAGGAATACAAATCGTCTTCCATTTCTCAAGAGCAAGATCTTATCCCTGAAGATGGAGGAGAATGAAATAGTTGTTGCCTTCATAGCAAAGATCAAAGATCTAAAGAACAAATTGGTAGACATTGGTCATACAATTGATGATACAGATCTTGTAACAATTACCATGAATGGTGTCACTGATGACTACCAAATGTTCATCACTAGGATAAATGAGAGAGAGAAAATCCTGAAGTTTGAAGAACTGATAGGAATACTGATGCAAGAAGAAGAAAGAAGATCGACTTTGAAGCCCTAGAGTGTCGATCTTGAATTGATGGTGAAAAAGAACTTCTAAAAAGGAAAAGGAAATCCGCAACAGTAAAATGGAGGAGGCTCACAGAAAAGACCAAATCTAACCCGAGGTATGAATCCGAATAGAAACAACTCTTTAATTAAGTGCTTTTATTGCGGAAAATTGGGTCATGTAGCTAGAGAGTGCGGAAAGAAGAAATATCATGAAGAACAACAAAAGTAGAAAAGACATGTAGGTCATCTCGTGAATGATAATCATGAGTGAAATTTTATATTTTTCATGACAGATCGTGATGAGAATGTTGATGCATACATCTGGTATGTAGATTCGGGAGCACCAACACATATGACAGGGAACAAGCAATAGTTTGAATATTTTAAAGAAATCAACAACGAAGCACAAATCTACCTAGGTGCTGACAGAAGTCGTCAAATTAAAGGATGTGGGAAAATTTCTGTCATTTTTACCTAATGGTAATATACGATAGATTTATAATGTTATGTACGTGCCTGATATAACAAAGAACTTGATTTTTGTACCCATGATTATAGATCAATATCTTAAAGTTGAATTTTTTAAATCTCATTGTTATATTAAAGATCTGCTAGATGGCATGAAGACGATTGCTACAAGAATCTGAACAAGAGGTCTTTACAAGTTGGATGTAAGACCTGCACTAGTTTGAGCCTTGACAACTGCGAGTTTCACTACAAAAGAGCTATGGCATCAGAATTTTGGTCATATCAATTACAATGATTTGTTATTACTACAGAATAAGGAAATGTTAAGAGATCTTCCTATTCTAAAGCAAGTACATAATGATTGTGATCCGCGTACATTAGCAAAAATGCATAGAGAAGAATTCCCTATTCAAGTAGAAACGAAACAGAGGGATATACTTGAATTAGTGCATACAGACCTATGTGGACCCATGCAAACAAAATCGTTAAGAGGTGCACTATATTTTTTTACTGTTTATTGATGACTGCAAAAAGTTTTCTTGGGTATATTTCTCGAGTAAGAAGAGACACATTTGAATACTTTAAGCAATTGAAAAACATGATTGAAAGGAAAATAGGGAAACAGAGAAAAATTCTCTGGTCCGATCAACGGGGAGAATACAGGAAAGATGAGATTATCAGGTATTTTAAAGACCATGGAATATTGCAGTAATTCACAGTACCCCATACTCCATAGAAAAATGGAGTAACTAAGAGAAAGAACAGAACATTGGTGGAATGTGCTAGGAGCATGTTGAAAGATAAGAATCTTTCGAAGGGTTTTTGGGCTAAAGCATTGAATACTGCAGTTTATTTGAAAAATAGGAGTCCTACAAAGAGTCGTGAGTTTAAAACTCCTTATGAAGCATTATATGGATTTAAGCCTGTAGTAAAACACTTAAGAGTATTTGGATCTAAAACATCTGCCCATATTCCAAAGGAAGATAGAATAAAACTATATTCGAAAGCCATCAGATGTACTTTTATAGGGAATTGTTCACAATGTAAATCTTATAGATTATTTAATCCCTCTACTCACAAGATTTTTGTTAGAAGAGATGTCATATGCCATGCGCGGGATCATGAAGAATCTGATAAGCGCAATGAGGAATGGGATATTCCATACTTGGTGGAAGAAGAAGTAGAAAACAATCAGGATTGGCAACAGACAAAATGAGAAGATGAACAATAACAAGAATAGTAGTAGTAGCAGCAGAAACATGAAGAAAATAATGATCAAACAAGGTTTGAATCAACCCAACCTCTCAGGAGATCAGGTAGGAAATCTCAATTGCCTGCAAGATATAGGGAAAATGATTTTATAACTAGCATGATGAATGTGGTTAAACCTTCTAGTTATAAAGAAGCAAATGAATGTAGATAATGGAAAACAACCATGGAACAGGAATATGAATCAATAATCAGGAACAACACTTGGGAACTAGTTGAACTTCCTAAAGCAAAACAAACCATAGGTTGTAAATGGTTATACAAACAGAAGATTAATGCTGATGGAACCATAGAAAAATTAAAAGCTAGATTGGTAGCAAAGGGGTATTCACAAAAGGAAGGTATAGACTATGAAGAAACCTTTTCCCATGTAACTAAAATAAACACTATCAGAATGTTAATTTCTTTAGGTACTAAGAAACATTAGATGATACACCAACTAGATGTAAAGTTTGCATTTTTAAATGGAGAATTAGAAGAGGAGGTTTAGTTAGAGCAACCTAAAGGGTTTTTCTAGAAAGGGAAAGAAAATTTAGTTTGTAGATTGAAGAAATCACTTTATGGACTAAAGAAAGCACCCAGATCTTGGTATGAAGATATTGATTCATTTTTTCTACAATTTGGCTACAACAGAACCAAAAATGACCATAATCTTTACACCATGCAAGACGAACAAGGGTTCATATTGATGATTTCTCTGTCTGTAGATGATTTGATCATCATAACTGATGCTACCTATCGGATCAAATAAATCAAGCAACAGATGTCACAAGTATTCGAAATGAAACGCCTTGGTGAATTAAGATATTGTTTGGGTCTTGAAATCTGGAGAGATTAAGGAAAAACATTTATGTCCCAAGGAAAGTATGTCAAAGGCCTGTTAGCGAGATTTAGGATGGATAATTGTAAGCCTGCAGCAATACCATTACAAAAGAACATCAAACTGTAGAGTGAAGATGGCTCAAAGGAGGCAGATGCGACACTTTACAGATAGTTGGGTGGGAGTCTAATATACCTAACCACCACTAGACTAGATTTGGCTTATGCGGTGAGTATGCTAAGCCAATATATGACCAAGCCACTTGAAAGCCATTGGAATGCAGTGAAAAGTGTTTTGTGGTATCTACAAGGTACTATAGATTACGGTACTATTTACACTGACCCTTTTGATGTTAGATTGACAAGATTCGCATATTCAGATTGGGCTAGAAATGTACATGATCACAGATCCATAATAGGTTATGCATTGAGCATTGGATCTGGGGTGATCACATGGAGCAGTAAGAAGCAGAACACAATTTACTTGTCCTCGGCGGAATCATAGTATCAAGCCATGTGTACAACAACGTGTGAGGCAATTTGGCTGTGGAGACTTCTCCAAGATGTCAGGGAAGAATAGATAGACGCAACAACAATCAGATGCCACAATCATAGTTCAATTAAACTTGCTAATAATCTAGTACTCCAAAAAGATACTAAACATATTGATACACAATTCCACTTTGTCAGGGAGAAAGTGCAATCAAAAGAAATCCATTTGGTATATTGTAATACATGTGATAATGTTGCAGAAATTTTCACTAAGCCTGTTCGCAGGATTAAGTTTGAAATGTTCAGGGAGATGTTAGGCATATTTTTGAACCCCTTCTTAATTAAGGCGCAATGTTAGAGATAATGGAGAATATCTTAGAATAATGAGTTGGTTCACAAGACCTCAGGATAGGAATTAGTTTCTATTTTTTAGGTTATGGTTCTAAGTTCCCTAAATCTATGACTACTATATATTGTGAAATATAGATGAGAAATGTAGAGCATTCTGCAAAGCCAGACTATCTTGGTTCACACTATCTTTCGTAGAGCTGACCAGTGGGTTTCATTTCATTTAATACAAAACATTGCATTTTTATCATTGTGGTAGATGAGTCATGACAAAAGGTATTCGCATGTTGAAAATTGTAAATATATGTAATTTGTATAGGAACTTCGTAAACTATTTCTTAGTTAAGATTCATCATACATGGTAGATGAGTCATGACGAGGTATTCACATGTTCAAAATTGTACAATATATGGATCTGTATACACACTTCGTAGAAAATTTATTAGTTAATATTTATCGGTAGGCTTCGATCTCCAGACCTCTAACCATATGTATATTGTAAACATTTGTTAAAACATAATACTAACCAAACAATAATTAATTTATAATCCGTAGGGTCAAGCTATACTTTAAAAATTTATCGAAGACTTTGGATATTTCAAAACCATGTTCTTAATGTCTAAGTCTTGATGTATATTGACTTTTTATTGATTCCAACTTCCCAACATTATCAAACTTTGTTAATTCTCAAACATGTTAGGTTTTTCATTTAGCTAGGGTTTTCAATATAAACCAATACTACTCTTCATATCATATATCTTAAAACATTAAATGTGCAGAGACTCTCCTTTTTGTATATTAATATGCCCTTATCAAATATATTCAGAAGAAAACATGTTTCACATCTATTATTATCATAATTGAAACCCAAGCATATGTGTGCTCTTTTACTTGAAACAGCATAAACATATGCCTTCATACATTACCCTCGATTCTTCATGAAAAAGTTTTTGGCCACAATTTTTATAAAGCCGAAACTTACTAGACTTGATTGACTAATCATGACATTCTTTAAGGTGAGGCCCACATGCTAACATTTTTTTCTCTCATTTTCTTATTTTTATTTGTTTAGGAGAGAAATTTAATTAGGGGTCATCACAGTTTTTTATTTGAGATTTATTTTTGTTTCTTTGTTTAGGAGCAAAATTTGATTAAGAGACATCACAATGATTTGTGAAATTGTTAAATATCCTTTATCAAAAATACATTTTTCACAATGATCCTAATTATAGCGAGGTGATGCATAGCTAAATGATAGATCATAAATATTGGTTAGTCTTTAGCTCCTTTTTTATAGATTTCTATCAATACATTGATTTTATCTTCCAAAATAATTTCATGTAGCAGAGCCAAAATGGGTATATTAATAATGTCCTATAATTCGAGGGATTGTTTTTATACCCACATTAAATATACTTGCAATGACACCTTAATTCTAAGGTTTAGGGAATCCTTGTTTGATTAGTAAATTGAGTAGCTTATGGATTTGAACGATGAGGATAGCCCCCCAAATTTTAAGAGATTTTCCTAGTGGCCTTCGATGTCCCTAAATTTTAGTTTTATGAGCAATTTAACCCCAAAATCTATGTCTTCCATATAAAACCCTTCTTCTTCTATAAATTGGGTAATTCATAAATTTGTTGATAAGAATTCTAGTACGTGAAAGAAATCATATTGTTCCTTTTAGTTCTAAGAGTCAAAGTTTATCCTCAAAAAATTTGAATATCAAGCTTAGATAGGTGCAAACTTTCTCTTAACATATATAAATATATATATTAATTTGGGCTTTATACATATTTATCTTGAAGATTTACATATTAGTTGTAAACATTCCTAATAGCTTCTATGATAAGAATGTGGTATTATTTTCCTTTTTACACAATTTCATGAAAAAATTGGGATTAAAAACAAAGAAATTGTAAATTGTTTAATTACCTAAAACTTAATATAAATCAATCATAAGATAAAAGTGAGATTAAATAATAATATTAAATTTCTAAAATATATATAAAATTAAAAATTAAATTTATAAATTTATTTATTAGTTATTTTAATAATTTTAATTTCAAATTAATTAATATAATTTTAAGATAATATTAATTATATGAAAAATAAATTAAAACTTTTAATTTTACATTATAAAAATATTATTATTTAAATATTTCTCAATTTTTCATTTCATATATATATAATATATTATAATTTTAAATTGGAAAAGATATAATTGATCAAAAAAGAAAATTAAGTCAAAAGACATACACCATGCAAAATATAAATAACCAATTTATCTCGAGCTGTAGACCATTAAAATTTCACAAATATTTATCCATAATCGTTGAGCTATGATGGGAAAAGGCATCTATTCAATACAATAAAAATTTAGAACTTTTTCTTTGTAAAATACGTATATTTCTCTTAAAATGTTAAAACCATGAAAAGAAGAAAATGGAAATTCCTAACTTTGGCTATACAACATCTAGTGTAAGAACAAAAGGGTGTCTATCCTAACTTAAAAAATCAAATAGGAAGTTAATTCAAAATTTGTTCATGACATCATATTTGTAATTTCATAAAGCCATGCAAACGAGAGCATAGGACAAATGATAATGTAACACAGAGTATTGTATAATTATGTAAAAGATGAATTCCATGTCGCGATTTTAGTTTGCACATGGAATTTAAAGACAAAAAATTGTCATAGTTAAAACAGGGCTACAACTTCCTTAAGCATGTTTATGATGACCATGTTTCAACAAAACGATACAATATTAAATGCGGATCCTTTACAATAAAGAAGGAAGATGGATATGGAAGTAGTGCCTATTGGAGTGGATTATGTCCATAGATTGCATGGACATGATGCAACAACATTTTATGGGGACGAAATAACAACATTAATTTGAAGAACCCTGATGTCCCTTTCCTCTACAATGTTTACCCATGTCCCTTTTTTTGTCTTAGAATGAGAATGGCAATAATTGCTTATTCAGCGATGGTGCCTTTATGGTGTCTCCTCCTCCTTGCAATGGGATTTAATATCCCTCTTTCGAAGTCCAATTGGAAATCATAGAGTAATACGTAGGAAAATTCAAATTTAAATCTGTGGCAAGTTGATGAAATTTAAATTTCAAATTGAGTGTACCTACGCATGGCATCCATCAAGATTGTATATCGAAATTAGTGTCCATCCATCATCATGAACTCATGGATCAATAGAATTTACAAGAGGTAGTTGGCATATACATATCAAAATCATCAATCTAATCCTATATCATCCACAACGTCATTGCATCATGGACGAAAATAAATTGTGTGCTATGTACAATGAATACAGTGAAAAGACATGCATGTTTTGTTGACCTAGGTTTTAATTTATGTCAATATGGAAATATTCTAGATATTAGATTATCCATGAAGGGGAAGCATATTAGATCCATGAAGAGACAGGAGCAAGGCCATCAGGAGAGCCAATCCATAAGCAAGAGTCTGTTAACAGAGGAGTTAACAAAGGAGGCATATCAAAGCTATCACTTATGCTTAAGAGTATTGCAGAATATCAAAGCAAGAGAGGAATATGGGAAAAGGTAGAAGCCATCAAGGTATGAATGTATCAGTGGAGGTCGAAAGACATTACAAATCCAAAGGAAGACATTGGAGCAAGAGGAGCCACATTGGAGGAACATCGCATGTAATACATGCCGAAGAAGAACTGAGAGGAGTTAGCATATCAGAGGAGCAAAGCAGAACATATCAGAGGAGAAAACAGAGCTATCAGAGGAGCAAAAGAGAGCATATTGGGAGTATCAGAGCAATGTATGCTAAAGAATAACTATCGAGGAATTTATTCCAAAGAGCCAAAGCAAAGCAGAATACATATATATATATGTGGAAGAGTTAAAGGAGGCGGAAGAGTCAAAAGAGGCTTAAAAACATATATAGGTGCAATATACACTATCGAAGGCAGAAAACATGTATATAACATAATACACTATCGGAGGCGGAAAATAGTGCATATATCAAAATACACTATCGGAGGCGGCAAGTATATATATCTCGGTGATATTGTAATCATTGGGTTCTACAATGAGCCACTACCCGAAACCCCCAACAACGATATATATGTGCGGATCGATGGTATATCTGTCCGAGTGTATATTCAGGTGTAGTCCGCTAAGTACTTTGATGCATGCTTTTCAATGTATTTAATATATTCTGGATATATATCATATCACTGCGATATGTTACAGACCCACTGTGAAATTATGTAATGGTTTACTATTACACCGCATCTACCCATCGGAATTCCTGAACACGCCGATTATGATATATATTGCGGACCCGATGCAACATTACAGTTTGGCTTAATACTATATCGCATCCACCATATCACAAGTGTTTAAGGCCTTGCCGCAGACTTGATGGATTCATCAACAATAGTTCATATAATATCGCATCTAGCAAGGAATCAGCCATTGGCCACAATGTTATGGACTCATCCTATATAGGAATTCCAGAAGCTACGAATGCCAACTGTGACTATGCAGTGGACCCAATATAGTTATAGATGCGGGTGTAGTACTTTTGAAGTCCACCCTAAAGCATTTCAGTGAATTTTTTCATATATTCCTTTGTAATTCAAATAATTGTATTGCACAGGGTTTGAAGGCCAAAATGCATAAATAATGGTTCTGATAGTTCAATGGGCCTGCACGATGGCAATTGCAATCTTTGTTAATAGTAAAGTCTTGTGCATGAACGTTATTAACGAAAAAAAAGGGCTCTCTCTAATATTGGTTAAGCAGCATCATTTCCTATGTAATTCGGCCTTCTATTATGAATTTATGTGTTCTTGGAGTGTTGGTGAACTCAAAGAGACAGAGGAAGCTAAAGGATAAGCCAGCATAGAGGAAGCCACAGTGACCGAAGGAGAGAAGGCGAATGATCAAGCGAGCGTTCAGGAAGCTGAAGAGCCAGCGGAAAGAGGAAACCAATGGTCAGAGGCATTAGGAATATAAAAATAAAAAAGAGAACAAGGAATGTTGTTGTTGTTGAAAAAGCTGGAAGAAACAGAGGCAGTCGTAGGGTCTAGTAGAATAGAAAAGGGCCAAAGGACCAACAGGACAGGAGGCATTTGAATGGAAAGCATCTATGTTGATTATGTTACCCTGTGAGAGACTCAGACCCGTGATGAATTAATCAGAGCTTAGTGCAGCTAATAATAGACTCACTAAAGTTGTGTGGAGACAATATCAGAGATCACGAAGGCTAGTGCAGACTCTGTGCGAATAGTATGAAGAGCTATAAAGACTCCTTCATAAGAAGATGGGTTGCCATTGATACTGTAGCACGGAGAGTACAGTGAAGCTATAAACAAACAAAACTCAGTAAAGAAGAGTTTTGAGAGCAAAACATTACTATCAACAATTCCTTGACAAGATTGGGTCGGAACCCTTGGGGTTGGTGCCTCAGAAGTAAGAAGAATTGATGTCCTTGGGATTGGTGCCTCAGAACTAGGAAAGATTGGTGTCCTTGGGATTGGTGCCTCAGAAGTAGGAAGGATTGGTGTCCTTGGGATTGGTGCCTCAGGGTCGGAAGGATTGGAGTCCTTGGGAGTTGGTGCTCCTAAGTCCAATATTGTTGTCTTGGAAAAATAGAGTTGGAGCTCTAGAGGTTGGAGCCTCACAAAAGTCCAAGTTGGTGCTTTGCAACTGATTACAACCATTTACATATTGTATATTTTTTATTGCAAAGTTTATATTAATAAAAGCATTGATACTTGTTGTTCATCTTGTGTTCTGAATATAAATGTTTTAACAGGTAAAATAATAGTTGAAAAAGAAATATTGATTCACCCCCCCAGTATTTCCAACATGTTTTCATATTTCAACAACGGATATTTCTGCTTATGGAAACAGAATTGGTAATGAAGACAAAGGGGAACCTATTGGCCACGTCAACAAGCTTGAGCAACTTGCAATCGAGATAAGATCAGCTGCATTTACATTGAAATTAGAATGGGCTCACTGCCCTAAGATCCCTAAGCCTCTTTCAACTTTGCTCCATGAAAATATTTTCATGTTAGTCTTTAAACTTTAACTCTCAAGAATCTCTCACTCATGCACTCTCTCAATCTCCCCGAAACAACCTTTATCCCTCTAGTTATAAAAACTTCAATTCCTCGAGAAATCTCTCTCTATTTTTGGCTCTACCATACATACACACATATTAAGTCCCATATTGGATGAACAAAATCTCATAATAGAAACAAGGACAGTATGATATTTGTTCAAAAACATGTTTAAATTTACAAAGGTCCACTTGGTCTTATTATCATCTCTCCCAACATAAGCTAACCACCCAATAGTGACTAACTCTTTTAGAATTACTACACATGTTCTTACATCAAAATCCTTATTTCTAATTTATACAAATTACAAATTTGAGGGAAATACTCTTTCCCATGGGAATTTACATGACCCCCTTTGGATCTTGGAAAAATGGATTATTTAGGGTTTAATGATCCTACATCATACTCTTGAGGTTAGTTTTAGGACCTCCTAGCAATGAAACTTTAATTTTTTTCTCCCTCCTAGATTCCACACTTGGTTCTCTTGTTATACATTAGTCATTATATCTCGTGATTCCATTATTCTCAGTATCCTTCCATGCTTCCAAACATTATGTTGTAGTCCTCCATTGGCCTAGTTGATATAAACTTGTGTAGTGAACTATATGTTACTACTACCAACCTTATTCCCTTTGTTATGCCTCCTCTTAGGCACCTTTCTGACCAACATCCATATTTCATCACTTTGTTTTCAAACTTCATCCCTGATGAAACCTTGTTGATGTTATCTTCTTCTAGTTCCAAATTTATATGTTGAATATGTACCAATTGATTCACCAACCTCACCTCCAAGGAAATCAATTCCATTAACAACTTTATGTTTTCATCACACTTCATGAGTATTCCATCTAAGTGGTACTCTTCATCTTCATTAACCTCCCCATGGTTATCTTCTTCCCAAGTCAAATTTGTCCTATTCATTTCAACAACAAGTTCTTTACACTCGGTCAGAAGTTTACATATATTTTCACCTCCATTGTTGTCCATTTTAGTCTCTCTAAAGGCAAGTGCCTATTCCATATCATTTGATTGAAAATGAAGCGGAAACTCATTTTCATGAAACAAAATTGTCTCAAGCTTCATCTTTTCCCCTTGAGATAACAATAGTTGCCCTCCTTCCTTAACCCCAATATTATTTATATCATGCGATGAATCAACAAAATAATTAAATGATTTTAGCATCCTTGACTAATATTGTTCCTTTACTACTGACTTTCCTTCATTTTTACTTCAGTTTTTAACATTCATTAACAGTATCTTTTATGCCTTCCTCATATTCATTCTCTTTTATAAAAACTTGCCATGAATTTTCTTTACAAGCTCTTGTGAATTGCTTGGAGGAATTTCCTTGATTTCCTTCTGAAAACAATTTTATTTCTCCTTGTCTCAACTTCTACAAAATAGTCCTTGAGACTTATTCTTATGTTGGGATAGTCCCTAAGGATTTCTCACCCTTGGTTGAATCATTTTCTCCTTGATCTCCCTGGATAAAGTATATCTTCTCTCCCTCTTTTTGGAAACTTTCCATGCTATTGACCTGCAAATTTTACACACAAATTGTTAGTTTTAGAAACATGAGACCTTCCTACCTCCTTTGACATTTTCATCAACGATTATCCCTTTTTTGTATGGGCCTCCTTCTGGTGGCCTTTATGATACAATGGTGTATCATCTTCCATTTAAAAAAAAAATGTTTGATCCTCCTTTAATATTTTAAAAAATAATTCTCCCATTCTCCTCAATTCTCATGGCAGCCTAAGATGGTTGTCCTTATTTTCCATTCTTATGACCTGCACATGAGTACAATTGATCACTGTTAAAATTTTTGGGGTTTTGAGCCTATACTGATGTTCCTAGTATCAACTATTGGTCTGATTTTTTCACACAGTCCCTGAGACTTCCTATCAATCTTTTCTTTGATCTTCACTATCACCCTCGCTAAGGAGTGAGCCTTTTTCTAGAACACAATATTGATCTCTTTTTTTCTATTACTGACCTTTGTCAAAAATCAACTTCTTTGAGTTTCTCTCTCTCTCTACCAAATAATTTAATATGTGCTTCAAACTCTTCCTGAGCTTCCTTACAAATAATTGTACTATAGACCACTTGACATTATTTCCCACATTCCATCCTTGTTTTGGGTCCTCAAGCTCCCATTCTTGTAGAAATTTCTTATTACACTCAATCTCTTCTTTAACTCAACAAGCTCTCTATCATATTCATCTTGACCCATTCTCCTCTTTATGTTATCTTCCTTGGCTTATTTCTCTCCTTTATTGCAACTTGCACTTGAACCTTTATCATTACTATCAATGTTCATTTCTTTCATCTTCTCCATAAGCTTATCCATACTCATTGTTAGTTTCAAACCAACCTCCATAAACATCTCACCTAGTTCTATCCTCTTCTCAACCTTTTGGTATCATAGGTTCTCCCTCATTAGAACCTCTTGAGCCTCATCTACTCCTCTGGTTATTGCACCCTTCTTGGCTTCTGAGAACTTCATTGGTTCTCTTCAATTCTCTTTGAGGAATTACCCTATCCTATTCACTTTCTTCCAACCTTGGATGGAATGTCTCTATATTTATGTAGCCTCTTTGCTAAAAGGTTCCCTACCACAAATTCACTGTCTCATGATCCTACCTACAATTTGCTAGCTCCTTAGATTCTTTTTTAAAAGGCCAGATTTACGTGTTAGCTTCCCCAACACCTAGAACTCAAAACCTCTCACATCATTTACTCGGATGGAATCTCTATCCCCTAGGCATTGTTGTATCATTAGTTTTCCCTAGTTTGTGCATTTTTCATCATTTGTCCCTAGTTTTTAGATTGATCTCTGCTATCTCTGCTGCTAAAATTAAATGCTTCCAACTATATACAAATTTAACCGTCAAGTTCCATGGTTTTTACCTCTTTGCAGTCTCAATGCGAACAATCAAAGGGATATAATCACCTCTTGTATAACTCCCAAAGAGTGTTAATATTTCTCTAGTTGAGAACTATTATGATTGAGGTGTAAACTCACTATGCACTAGAGATGTGAAATGTGCATTGAAGGTAGGGCTAGTATAGGCTTTTCACATTTGAAAAGTTTAGGAGACAAAAGTGACATTCTTAGGCACTATGAATTCACAATGTTTAGTTGATGAGGTAGAGGACATAATGATTGCGTAGTTGAGCATGGGAAGGGTGTAGGAATTACCCAAATCTCCATAGTAAGTGTGCAGTGTTAAACACTAGGAAAGGATGGTCAATCACTATGCATTAAACAAGTGTAATCTTTTGAATGGAGTGACTGAGATATGGGATTGTGCGATGCCTAGTTGGAGGTTGTCCTCTATAATTGTGAAGTGTGTGGTTCCAAGACTCAAGAATTCACCACTATGGCTTAAGAATGTGTAGTGCATAGTTGGAGGAGGCTAAGGTATCAGTCATGAAATGTGTAACTTGAGAGGACCAAGAAAACTCCAAAATTGACAAAGTGTGTGATTAGTGAAACAAGAGAGTAAGAGTAAGAGAAAATGGAAAGTCTTAAACATGATCATACATAGTTATACAATCAAACATATTACCAAAATATGTTCAACACCAAAAATCAACATGTATACAATGAAACGATAGTAAAGCAACACTTAACACCGAGTGTGACACTTAAGATGTACCGTTACAGCACAAGTGTCACTATGCAAGCAAAAGGTGCGCTATGCCATAAAAATGTATCCAACATATTTCCTAATGATAAATAACATCAAGTAGCGTAGGATAGTGTGTTGGAGCTACCTCTAGGGTGTGTTCCATGGTGATTTTAATATTTATGAAAAATAAGCAAAAGGGACACATGCAAGGGTGAAAACAAAGCTTCAAAACACAATCGACATATGCAAGACTTAAAGTAAAAAAAAAAAAAAACACTTACAAAAAAATAGAGAAATAAAAAATAATGGATGTAAGTGTGAAAGAAAGTAAAAGAAACACTTTTGAAAGCGAAAGTGAAAATTGTGTAACTCACACATAAGATGGGGCATTGCAACCATGAGTGAGAGAATGCTCCTCATACTACCACAATTCATAAAGCTCAGAAGTGAAATATGAATGCGAAGATGAGATTTGGATTAAGTTATTTACACGGAAGAAGACATGTAATGGCCTTTAGGATTGATGAGTATTTTTAGTGCATGTTGGGAAGGTAAGATCCAAGAGTGGATGGATTGACTTCAAAAACATTCTAGTTGTCAAAAAAGGGTGTGTAATCACATTCTACAGGAGATTACCTTACATTGTGACTATTCATGAGGATTTCATAATCTTTGTTTGTAGGAATTGCACAATCACTATCATCAGAGACTGCACAAACACTTTCTTCAAGGATTATGTAGTCATCATCATCAAGGAACTCCACAATCACTTCCATTAAGGATTGTTAATTAACTTTGACCAGTAATTGTGCAATAATTGTCATGAAGAATTATGCAATGCTTGTATTCCAAAGATACACATTGACTGTTAGGATTTCTTATAATACATTTGTTATGTAGTCATCAAAAAATAAACATGTAAGATAAGGTCACTTCTAAACTTATAATTATTGAAGGAAGACTTGAGCACTTGAGAAATATGAGTAAGAATGACATTTATGGCTCAAAATGAAGGATGACATGGTCATAAAGAGGCTCCAAAATTTGAATGTAGCTCAAATTCATAGGGTATTTGTTGCAGGGACAACACTTTGTGACACACTAAAGGAACTCCAACTTCTCTATTCCAGTCTAACATTAAGTACGAGGTCTAGCATTTTGGAAGTATTGTCTCATCTTGTTGATCACTCTAGCTTCTTTACTTAACTCAGTTATAGATGTAGTCCCTTCTATTCCTTTTGTTGGCTTAACTCATTTAACAAGACTAATCAAACTTCAATTGTTTCGATTAGGGAGTAGGAGTATCTAAGTTCCATGATTTTAAGATTTTTATAGTTTTATCATCATCTTTGGTGTTGATTCTCTCCTAGCATGCCTATTTAGTACCATGACATAGTAACTTCAACGAATAAAAAGCATCACTTCACTGCCAATGATAATATTCAATACATCAGTGAATTTTTTCTCTTCACCTCTCTGCGTAGGATGTCTTTCTCTTCTTTCACCCTTTGTTTATTTTATCTCTTTATACTCATTGGCATTTTATAGGTGTTTATTTTTCCAAGGTTGAAAGAGGGATTCTGACCTATTTTATGGGAAAGATAGGTTGTCCATTATTTTTCTGAGACTCTTATATATAAACGTCTGAAATTAGTGTGCTTACTTAAGTTTTTACTCCTTTCCCTTCTATACTTAACTGACATGAGACATAGAAACCAATCAATATAAGTGGCCAATCCAAGGAATGAAAATCCCATTATAGATATGAAAATTTTAGATCTATTAAGGCCTTCATTCAAGATGAAGGACACTTTTTGTACATGCATCATTGACCTTAAAATGTATTTAAGCCCAAACAAAGAAGTAGAATAAAGATAAGCCAAGTGTTGTGAGTTGTCACAGTTTCCCTTTTGACCTTTTCCATATGGCTCTCTATGAGCCAAAAAAATTAACTTCCATACATGGTTTTTTTTTTTAATAACACAAGAAAAGGCATGAAAGAAAACATGACAAAACATAAAACACAAAACACACAAAAGCAAAGAAAAGACTAGCAAAGAGGCATGAAATGAGAAAAACTCAAAAGGAAAAGGGAATGCAAGAAAAGTGATTTAATGTAATGCAAAAATAACTAGTTTTCAAATAAATAAAACAACATAACTAAAACTAAATCTAGATCTATATAAACTAAAAGATCATGATTATGTGAAGTCAAATTTCTAATGTATCCATTCAAGTTATTTCCAAATTGCCAACATAAAGATATAAAAAGTTAGCAACAGTGTAAAATATGGTGTAAAAAATAAAGATGTCAACCTGAATACCTTGCATAAGAAATCAAAGGTCTTTCCTATTGGCATAAATATGTGCCATAATGGCTTGCTTTAACCAATCTACAACTTTACCTTGTTGATTAAAACAATGATTATTCAAACATTGTAGGCTACTTGAGAGTGTACATTCTTATGCATTTTTAGTATTAGCAAAAATCAGGCAATATCAAAACTTATTATTAACAACAAATATTTCCAATTAACATTGTTCTAACCATTCAACAATTGAATCACAATATTAAGGAAAAAACCCATTTAAAAACCTTGAAATTCTCGAGAATAATAACTCTCCATTAATGCTGTCGAATTATAAGGAGAATCTTGCAAGGGAAAACTTATATGATCTCGTTCATAAATCTTATCAAGATCGTGAGTACAAGATATAACTAATTGCAAAAACTAAAGTTCCTTGACCATTTGAAAAGCATCCGAGTAGTGGGATGATTAATCATAATGGGAAAATGATTAATCAAATGACATTTATGAGAATTAGTGTTATGATGAATTTGATGAGTTGTCATATAAGATTCTCAATTCTCCATTGGTTCCCCTTGTATCTGGTTACAAAGTAGACTAGTAATATGAAAGCTTGTATATATGGGAAACATATTAGGATACTAGGCTAACAAAATATTAGAAACATGTGTAAAATAAAATATATTATTCATACCAGCAAAAGAGTTTTGTTCTGCCAAATGATTCAAGCATTGAATGACACTAAAAAGGACTAATTGTAATATAAAAATGATTAACTTCATAACATACATAAGAAATATCAAGACTTGATCATTCAACGAAGAGTTTGACAGGGAGAATCATTCAACCAGTGATGATCTTTGTCTTGATAACCAAAATCAGTGAAATATATGAATTCTAATCCTTGGTTGGATACTTGGGATTTGCATGAATAATTAAAAAAATGGATTTTTCTCTCATATTAGAGACTTTATCTTGTGGATTGAGAGAATCCTTCAAGAGTGAGCTTACATCTAGTGAAACAATGTTAAGAAAATAATTATGCGGTAATATTCTGGTATAGCCTAGTTCAGAGACCTCATCAGGATCCAATAACTTGACATAACCATCATTTGAAGCTGAAGTGCCTTGAGTTCCTTACAAGTCCCCAAACTTTCAAATGTTGGATGATAAAAATTTTAAAGCGTGGCTCTTTCATAATTTGTGTGAAGACAAATATCATCAATTATCTCAACAAAATCATTATGAATCAAATGGCAGTTGTTGGAATAATCAGTTTCTTTAGATGTGTCAACATAACCAAATAGATTACTTAAATTATAAGAAAGATGTTCAACCACATAATCTTCTTCATTATGGGAATCCTTAGCACCTTGTGTGGACATATAATTCGATTCATAAGATTGTGATTTTAAATAAAATGGAATACTTACATCATTAATTATTTCATTACACACATCTCGACATAAGACTAGTGAGCTCAAGAAGAAATTCCTGATAGTGATTCTTTTATGATAAAATAAGATTCGAGGTCAAAGATTTGCAAATCCAAGTCTTCTTGTGTAAACAAGAGATCGTCTAATGTAGTTGGGCACTCATCATTATGTATACATTTTAAGTCATTGTATTCAGGGTAATAGTTTCCAAAGAGTTCCTTTTGGTTGAGGAATTTGATCCCACTTGACTGAATACTATGATGTTGATATTCTTGATCAGCAAAATGTGTAGAAACATCACTTTGACATAGAGGAATTTGAAAAAGAGAAGAGAGATTAAAAGTGTCTTCATCCCTTTGCAACAACAGCTATGAAATGTGACCACTTTGTACCTGATTACCATGTGAACCAATAAATTTAAAATATAGAGTACGTGATGAAATTATTGGTCGACTAGATTGATTAACTGAAGAAAGGTACAAAGAGTCATGAGGTGTAAATGATACAGGATGAAAGGTATCCATCGAAGAGGCATTACTTTCAATAATATCATATTCAATATTATAATTATTCATATCAATGTAATATGGAGGCATGAATTGATCAATCTTCACCTCAGGCTCAATTGATTTACCAAAAAATTAAAAGTTCTTTTGTATAAGATCCTGATCATGGAAAGGATATGTAGGTGGGACAAATGGATCAAAAATTTTATTTTCATATTTCTGAACTCCAACATTAGAACAAGAGACCACTTTATTAGTAATGAAAAAGAATGTGTTGGCTGGATAAATCGTTCTTGCAGACAAGACCGATCTCCCTAGTATCGAATGATATCTAGCAACAAAGAGCACAAGCAAATCTACTTTTCTCTAAACATGTTTCAATTCATTAACGAATACTAAGAGGTGTAACAGACCCTACCTCGTTCCAATGCTTGTTTGAGGCAGTTTTATCCCAACTTCTTGGAAAGCTTTGGGTTCCCCTCAGCTTGTGCCTATTATGAGGAATCTGAAAGCTTTTAACAGAACCATTAGTGAACCTTTAGGGATCCTTCCTAAGTTTCCTATTACTTTGGAAGGTAAAACTGTCTATATTGATATTATGGTAGTTTTAGGTCCCTTGGATTTCAATTTACTCCTTGGGCGTGACTATGTTTATGCAATGAAAGTTGTCGTATCGACACTCTTTCGCATGATGTCTTTCCCTCACAATGGAAATATTGTGACTGTAGACCAGCTTTCGTTCCCTAGTCTTGTTTCGACTACCGATAATATGACAACCCTAAATGTTCCTGATTCTAAAGTGGTATCTACCCCGCTGCGGGTTAATTATGTGGCAACTGATCCCATGTTTTCAGTTACCGATGTAAGTGAGCCTCTCACTGTTTGCTCATCTTCCTTTGATTTAGATTCGGTAATTGACATAGAAAACTCTATGGGATTATTTGAACGCGATGTTCTTATCCTTTTTGAGTCCCTTGACATGTTTTCCTTCCAGAGAACTATTCTTCCTTCTGATGAAGACCTCTTGGAAGCCATGATCAAGGTGTGTCCATTGACATGTCTTTCTTCCAGTTGGAAGCCATGATCAGTAAGCGCGAGGATAGTTTTTTCCTGTATCAACCTCGTTAAAAAATGAAACAGGCTGTAGTGAGGATAGTTTTTTCCTATATCAACCTTGTTAAAAAATGAAATAGGGTTTTGAGGATAGTTCCTTGTCTTGTGTCAACCTCGTTAAAAAATGAAACAAGGATAGGTTATATAGGTAGATTGTAGAGTAGTTGCGAGGATAGTTTTTTCCTGTATCAACCTCATTAAAAAATGAAACAGGGTGGATCGAGGATAGTTTTTTCCTGTATCAACCTCGTTAAAAAATGAAATAGGGTTACGAGGATAGTTTTTTCCTGTATCAAACTCGTTAAAAAATGAAACAGGCTAGCATGAGGATAGTTCTTTTACTGAGTCAACCTCATTAAAAAATGAATCAGCTAGATTTTAGGATATCTAGATAGATTGTAGAAAGTAGAATTTTGCGAGGACAGTTCCTGTTACTGAGTCAACCTCGTTAAAAAATGAATTAGGTTAGAGGATAGTTCCTGTTACTGAGTCAACCTCGTTAAAAAATGAATCAGATATGAGGATAGTTCTTTTCTTGTGTCAACCTCCTTAAAAATGAAACAAATCCCTTTTCAAGGTAAATATTGAAAGTAAACCTTCATTCCATTCATCTGGTTGAGTGCAATGAAGCCTGGGGGAAATGTACCTCGCTTTGCATCATTATAGTGGGGTCATGCGAACTTTTTGAGCATAGTTCCTTATCTTGTGTCAAGCTCGTTAAAAAATGAAACAAGGGTAGGTTAGGTAGGTAGATTGTAGAGAGTAGTCATGAGCATAGTTCTTTATCTTGTGTCAAGCTCATTAAAAAAAGAATCAAGGATTTTAGAGCATAGTTCCTTGTCTTGTTTCAAGCTCGTTAAACAATGAATCAAGGTTTTTAGAGTAAAGTTTTTGTTAGCTAGATAGTAGAGAGTAGTCGTGAGCATAGTTCCTTATCTTGTGTCAAGCTCATTAAAAAATGAAACAACTCCCACGAGTCTTTCCAAGATTTCGAAAGCAAACCTTCATTTCATCCACCTGGTTTAATACAATGAAGCTTGGGGGGCATGTACCTTGATTTGCATCATTATGTTGGGGGCATGCGAACTTATAACAAGCATAGTTTTTCGTTTCAAGCTTGCGTAAACATGAAAACGAATTCGAGCATAGTTCTTTTCCTGTGTCAAGCTCGTTAAAAAATGAAACAAATCCTCCTCTAATTGAGTCGAGAGTTTGACTAGACCTCATAGATGTTAAGTTGTATATTTAGGTTAGTTATTTCATTTTTTGCATAGTTTTCTTATAGTTTGAGGTCGAGTCTTTCAAATGATCTCGTATCTTAAACTTGATTTCATCCAACTGGTTGAACAAAATGAAGCTGGGGGGCATGCGCTCTAGCAGTTACGCTTAGGGGGCATCAAGCACAGTTTTCTCTCTGTTTCAAGCTTGTGCAAAAATGAAACTACTTTGAAGCATAGTTTTTTTGTTTCAAGCTTTTGTAAAAATGAAACCTATCTTGAGTCAATTTCGGTTATTTTCAAGACTCATTAAACTCATGAAAATCCCGAGATTATTTTTAGGTTAGTTATTTCAGTTTTTTTGCATAATTTTCTTGTAGTTTTAGGTCAAGTCTTTCAAATGATCTCGTAGAGTACATTTTTATCATTCTTTCGAACTCGTTAAAACTTACGAAAAAGCGAAACATCAGAGTCATCTTTTAAGCCCTTTTCTAACTCCTAAAACATGAAAAGATTGCCGAGCGTTTCTTTTACACTCGTTAAAACATAATTAAAAGACGGTCCCCTTATAGCCCTTTTCTGACCGTAAAAATAGGAAAAGATTGCCGGATTTTTGTCGTTTCAAATTCGATACT
>APFE030316740.1:0-28909 GCA_000404065.3 Pinus taeda | reverse complement strand
TTTTATAAATTCCAAAGATAGAAATAATAAATAGATATTTTAATTACTATTTATACTTATCAACCATTTATTTTATGATGATGATGGTGGTGGTTACTGTCCACTGAGACCAAACTTTGGTCTATCGGACCTAAAAAAACAAATTATTTAGTTTGATTTGAGATTTTATTCCTATGTTCAAAAAGCTTAGGGAGAAGCCTCGAGAGGTCACTGTAATTTTGACAATGTAAAGGCTAGGAAGGTCAGTGTTGCAACAAAGATTTTGAAACTGAGCTCTAATGTGGTTGTACGCGGGGCACTCTAAGAGGAAGTGATTTTCATCCTCAATGTTCTTATTCTCACAGAGATGGCAAAACCTTTCCCTAAGAGGAAGTGATATTCATCCTCGATCTCCGTATTCTCACAAAGGTGGCAGAACCTTTCCATCCATGGTGTTTTAGGAACTGCCCAACGACTTGTTTCATCATGACAATTCGTTCTAATCTTAGGTATATTAATTTTTTTTCGTTCTAATCTTAGGTATATTAATTTTTTTCTTTGAGCTAGTTAAAACAAACAAATACTTTTGATCTTCTAGGTGGGATTGATGACCTCCTTATAATATATTAATTTTCTTTTAGCTGCTAAATCTTTCTCACACCAATTTTTTTCTTTGAACTTACAAGTAACAACATTTTAATGTTATTAATAATTTGCAATGCGACATTCTCGTCAATCTCCCAATGGTTTAACCAGGCCCTGGTGTCTTTATACCAACCTCATTTGAGCCTTAAGTGGTTTTGGCTGGAATTTAAAGCTAGCTTAAGAAGTCTATGGTATCCTATGTTATTGAATTTGTGCTTGTACCACAAAAGCTAGTCATAGCTAGGTTCTCGATAGGGGAAAGACCCACTTCTATAAGGAGAATAGGATAGGGTGTGTTGCTTTTAATTTTGAGGTTATGCGTTATAAAACGCTTCTGGATTTGCTCAATCTTTCTCGAGGATTCTCTAGATATACTACAACCCCAAACCTCACATCCATATAAGATAATATGATTGACTAAAGTTTCAAAGAGGAACTTCTTTCTATCCCACATTACGAGGTTTTTTGTTTTACAATTATTTTCAAGACCAAAATAAGCTTTCCATCCCCCATTAATCCTTTTCTCAATGCTATAGTTCTAGTTGAGCTTGTGATGAATATCAATTACTAGGTACTTGTAGGAAGACACTTCCCCCAAGCTACTATTGTCATACATAAAATTAGCATAAGTGTGCTTCTTGGATTTGATAATCATAACTTTTGTTTTGTCAGTGTTAACAATCATACCCATGGTAGAGAAAAAATCCTTAAGAAGTATGAGCACCTTGCGAGAAGAACAATATCGTCAGCCTAGAGAAGAAGGATGATGATTATTCTAACTAAGATTGTGCCAGCACATCCTGCTTCCTCTAAACAACCTTCTAGCTTGTCAAACAACCTTCTAGCTTGTCATTGTAAATGTCGAATAAAATAGGAGAGAAGAGACAACCATTTAATTTATTTAACTAAATTAATATAACTCTATCAACCATTTAATTTACATAACTCAACCATTTAATTTATTAGACTATGCTAATACACCTTCATCAATCATTTAATTTAAATAAGGCAACCATTTAATTTATTTAGGTATAGCAATATACCGAAGCCAATTTTTTTTTAGTTCTTCACTATAAAGTATGGATAGCTCATCTACCATGGATAGCTTATACCCCAGTATGCATCCTCTCTACCTATTGCTTTAACGAATGTTAATTGCTGTTAAATGATCATTGCGTGAACATACCTTTGGTAAGACCATCCCCATAGATTACAACATCCACTGGCTCTGGTTTTTGACGGGGATGAAGGAAATAATCAACAAAATAAGCCATGAAAGAATTTGCAGAAATGAACGAGTATGGAATTCCCGCGTCTTCAATTGCCCTGCGAATTTTCTTTTTATTGTCACAGGCTCTCTGAAACGGAGGGAGAGCGGCCTCTACACGGTCAACCTCGTTGCCAAACTCTGAGGGTATAAATCTCTGTTTCCATAAAGGAAAGAACCACCCACAACACACGAATTAATATAGCTGTAAATATTTGCAGAGCGCAAGATTATTCAAGGAATATGAAGTGGTGTATATACCTTAATGTTTCCAACTTCTTGAATGGCCCTTATGATATTCAACTGATCCAAATGCTGAGGAATGGCAACTGCGGATATTACTATGTCTACATGCTTGATTGCATCCACAAGGCTGTTGTGATCATCTAAAGATCCCTGTTAAAAAATTCTATTAGCCTTATGGTGTATTGATAATAAACACTATGTTAATTCAAATGTGAAAATAATCAAAAAAATATTGCATGAACTTATGGAAAAAAGAAAAAGAGTGAATCTCTTACTGTAAGGATATGAATGCCATTATCTTTTAATTCATGTAGAAAATTTTCCGTGAAGGAATCGAGAGCTGCCGCTGTAGCCGGGCGGACAAGTAGAAACGTTGGATAGCCTTGTGACACACTGGCTTTGGCTAAGTATTTTCCCAGATATCCGGTGCCTCCAACTATCAAAATTCTATTCATCATGAAAATTTTATTCACAATCTCAACAGATCTCTCTCTCTGATCTTGCAGCTTTGGCTATGAACCTATCGACACTAGGGAAGGAGAGATGGGGTATGGATAACAGGTTGCATATGAGGAGTGCAATTACCGAAAGATATTTATAGGCGGATGAAGAAGGCCGAAGGCCACCTAACCAGGGCGGCCAGTTACGCCGAAGAGTGGAGATTTTTCGAGAGATTTTCCATTTCTCAATATGTGACAAACTGCGTTACTCAACAAGCAAGCAGGTGTACTCCTTGGGAAATTGGGTCCATCATTTGAAGCCTTCAAACGACGCGGAATTAAGGGTTGGGAAGCGTGATAGGATCTGCGCTGTGATTGGTGGAGGTTCTAAAGCTCACAAAGAGGGTGCGACTTTAGTGCCTTGGTTATCACGCAAACGACTTTTAATTTCAATTGTGGCCATGTTAAGGTGGCCACAATTGAAATTAAAAGTCGTTTGCATTGGATGTTAAGGTGGCCACAATTGAAATTAAAAGTCGTTTGCGATTCGGCGCGTGATAACCAAGGCACTAAAGTCGCACCCTCATTGTGCGCTTTAGCACCTCCACTCTACTGGCATTGGATGTTAAGGTGGCCACAACTGAAATTAAAAGTCGTTTGCGATTCGGCGCGTGATAACCAAGGCACCAAAGTCGCATCCTCTTTGTGAGCTTTAGCACCTCCACCAATCACAGTGCAGATCCTATCACGCTTCCCAACCCTTAATTCCGCGTCGTTTGAAGGCTTCAAATGATGGACCCAATTTCCCAAGGGGTACACCTGCTTCGTTGCTGAGTAACGCAGTTTGTCACCTGTTTCCATGTTAATTAATTAATTGGAAATTATTTAAAATAATAATTATTAAAAACTATTTATTATTAAATCTGATTCTTAAGAGAAACCTGATTCTTAAGAGAATTAATTAGTTGATTAATAGAACTTATTCTTAATTTTAATCTAAATAATAAATATTCTCGATAAAAAATTAATAATAATATAATAATTAAATAGTAATAATTAATAATAAGTAGTAAATATTATAAATATTCACAAATAATTTTACTAATAGTTAATTGATTAATATTGTTTAGTAAATCTTATAATTAAATATTAATATTATTATCCTGAAAATGATTATTAAGAGTAATAATAAAAGTAATAAAAGTAATAAAACAGATTTTTATGCTAATTTTAACCTGAGATGGATAGGGAAGGGGATAAATACCTACTGAGTGTTATACCTGGGATGTATTGGTGGTCTTGATTTCTCTGATTAAGGGAAACCAGCTACCGTTGATCTCGATACCATTGTCCCTCTTGAGATTATGTGGATGTTTCATAATCTCAAGAGCCTTTCTAATATTTCGCCTACTATGATGTTCTTCCCTTGCGACAATTGAGGCATTTTCCAAACATAGATGGTGCTTAGTTTTAGAGGAATGCTCTACCAGGGCCGAAGTATGAGACCTTTCATTCCTAATATCAGCTACATGTTCCTTCAGTCTTGTCTGTGAGGAGCGACCTGTTTCACCAATGTAACTTTTTCCACATGAACAATTTATTTTATAAACTCCCTTAAGTTCATGTTTATCAATAGTATCTTTGACAGACCTCGTATCTTGTCTAATTGTTTCAGGTGTTGAGAACTGTGTGATTATGCCTTTCTTTCTCAGGATTTTAGCAAATTTTACCCGTCACCCCCTGAATATAAGGTAGAAATACCCTCCCACACTGAGGTTCGTCTTGAGCTTTGGGCTCCGAAGATAACACCCTTCTTTCAGCCCTTTCTATAGCTATTCTAATTTCTTTTCCTTTGTAGCCTATACCTTTAAATACTAAGACTAAGTGCTTCTTCTTATCGTCCATATGTTCAGAGTTAGAAATTCGAAGAGCTCTAATAGCCAGAGTGTTCAAAACACCAACCTTCTGGGACAGGTGATGGTGGGAATCAGCGTGGAGGTAGCTTTCTGTGTGAGTTGACTTCCTATATACCTTATGCCATAAGGAGCCATCCTCCTTCCTGATGATAAGAACGTCTAAAAATGGGATGCTCATGTTTTCTTCCATGTCCATAGTAAATTTTATTACAGGGGAGATAGAGTTAAGGTGAATAAAAAACTTGTCAAGCTCTGTTTTAGCATGAGTCCATTTTATATTGGTACCATCGACAAATCGCTTCCACCAAGCTGGCTTCAAAGGGTATAATTCAAGGGCTTTCTTTTCAAAGTATTCCATGTATAAGTTGGCCACAATTGGCGAGAGGGTTGATCCCATTGCCACCCCATATGTCTTCTCATAATATCCTCCTTGGAAGGCGAAAACAATTGACGGCATCTCAGCCAGTCTTGTAGTTTCTGGATCAGTGATATCTTTTATAACTTGAATGACTTCATCAAGGGGAATCTTGGTGAATAAGGATACTACGTCAAAGCTCACCAAGATGTTATCCTGGTCCAACCTCTCATTTCTAATAAGGTTCACAAAATCATGGGAGTCCTTGATGAAAGAATTAGTATTCCCGACAAGAGGCCTAAGTATCTTGGCAACATACTTAGTGAGTTCATAGGTTGGGGAACCAATGGTATTAACTATTGGTCGAAGAGGAACTCCCTCTTTATGGATCTTAGGTAAACCATAAATTCTTGGGATAGTTTCACAAGAAGGGATTAATCTTTTCTTTAATTTTTCATCAAGGTTGGAATCTGAAATTGTCTTTTTTACCTCCCTCATAATTTTGGGAATGAGATTTTTGCTAAGCTTCTTATAACTACCACAGGCGAGGTGTTCATTCATTTTACAAACATAGTCTTGTTTACCTAAAATTCCTACTGCCCCTCCCTTATCAGCCTTAAGAACTACAATTTTATCATTATTTCGTAGGGACTTAAGAGCAATTTGTTCTTCTTTACTTAAATTACTTTTGGGAGTTTTAGCCTTTCTCATAATGAGGGAAAATTATTGCCTTAATGCTTCCTTATCCTCCAAAGATAGGTTATTAATCTCATCCTCTATGCTACAGATGATATTCTCAACAAGTATGTTTTTAGGGGCAACTGCAAACCCTAAACCTTTGTTGAGAACATTAATGACTTTTGGACCTAATTCTTGAGAAGACAAATTAACCACTTTTCTTCTAGGTTTTATCTCCTCGAGGCTGGAACATAGGTTTTTTCTCGTAGTTGTGGTTTTTATCCAAATGACTTCTTTCATCAGGTTCATAAGTGTTGGCTCTTGGGTTGGCGTTGTTGTTGTCACTGCCTCCAACTACATTATTGTTCTTTTCATGCTCACTAATCTCCTAATTTTCCTCATTATCAATATCAATACCACCCTTTCCCATTATGAAATCCTATTCTATATTGGTTAGGCAGACATTTTCCCTTACCCTTTCACATGGTTCAGACTCATTGGTTTCATTAAGCTTCCAAGTCTACACTCTCCCTATCACCTGAGCTTTATGCAAATATCTATGTGTTGAACGTTACCTTCTAGTTGCATTCTCTTCCAAGTCTACACTCTCCATGTCCCCTGATTTTTGTGCAATTATCTATGTGTTGAACGTTACCCTCTATTTAGGATTCTCCTTCGAGTGGCATGCTTCCCATACCAAGTTGTCACACTTCTCTCCCCACTCCACAGTCGAACTGTGCATTATTTTATGTTCTTTTGATAGTCTTCATATCTTACGGCACCCTCCCACTTCAAAGAGAATCGCCAGCACTCTGTTACCAAAATCCAACTTGAACACCCATGTAGATGAAAAAATTTAGCCTGCACATCCCAAGTCAATCATCAAACCTTGGGAAGAGGTTATTGATAACAAGCACAAAATAGGTATTGGATATGATACGGAGGTTTCCTTTCACATTCCAAATTACAAAAAGCCCATCAAATACAAAGTGTTAGATTTCTTCATGATAGTTCACCTTCAATTGTTTCAAATTCTGGTCCTCTTCCATAACAACTACAACAGATTGTTAAATGCCAACATTGCGACAGTGTTGGCCATGTGAAAGATCATTGTTTTGATCTTCATCCATGCAAGAATTGTGGTCATCGCACTCATTATTCACACATGATGCTTAAAAAATAATCCTCCTGCAAGAACAAAGGTTCATCTTGGATGGATCACTTCCTGGCAATGGGCTCAAAAACCAAGAATATATTTCAGTCATGTGTCAGAATGTCTTCTAGAATATTAAAAGGTCTTGCAGTTGAGTTTTCTCCATCATCTCACCTTGTATCTAACAGGAGGGGAAGTGATGGTCATCTAAAAGCTTCAAAGCCACATCAAACAAGCTTGGGCTACATCCTTCCATACAATATTCAGAGTGGTAGCTAGAGACAAAGATGCCACTGAGCATGTCTTTGGTTCGTGATCAGCCTTAAACAATCTATGTGGGGTTGAGACATCTCTTCAAAGAATTAGGTCACTTCAACTTCTTGTCGTTTTTGGAAGAGTTCCAGGAATTCCATTAAGCATTCCAAATTTGGTGGTCATCCTTAAACCATCAGAGGTTGAGACGTCCCTTTCCAGGTTGAGGTTCTCCCTTTTTATGTGGGGTTAGACCTCCCTTTCAAGGTTGAAAGTTTCCTTCTTCAAAACATTAGGAGCACTTCCTCTAGCAAAAGACCTCAGCTTCATGCCAGATTTGAAAGCACTCTGGGAACTGCACTAAGTGTTCTAGTATTGGTGATCATCCTTGAACCACCCCCATTATACCAACATTTCAAAGAGCACATTCACCTTAGTGCTGCCATGCATTCTTTTCAAATTTTGTATTACAACTCTCTTATTGGAATCATACATACCCCTTTAGATTAGGGGGGAATGTTGGAGACCTAATCCTCTATGGGTTGGTGGAATGTGAACAGCCAACGGAGTCTAAGAGACCACTTGGAATATGAATCCAAGGGTCACACCATGTACTATAAACCTATATCATGTCAATAATATATGCAATCTAATGTTTATCTCCCATATTATATTTTTACATTCCATGTATGTCTGGCAGAGGCTAAGTCTTTTTTCAGAAAGTCGAAAGGAAGTAGAGACTTCTGAAGAAAAGGGTGAATAAGATGGAAAGGAAATTGTTGAAGTTCAAGAACTTGTTCAGTGACTAGTCACTCTAAGCATATCTACAAGGGAAAGGAAAACACCCAAAATGTATGAATATTCTTCTTCATCTATTTCATTAATTACTGAAGATGGGGAACCTTCCTATTATCAAGAAGCAGTGGATGATGCAGACGAGAAAAAATGGAAAAGGATTATGGACGAAGAAATGGATTTTGTAGCCAAGAACAAAACCTGAGATCTTATAGAACTTCTTGAAGGGAGAAGTGTTGTCATATGAAAATGAATCTTCAAATTAAAGAGAAATGCTAATGACAGTATCAAGAGATATAAGGTGAGGCTGGTAGAAATTAGTATTTTCAAGTTTAATGTATTGACTTTGATGATATTTTTTCACCAGTCGTAAAACTTGTTTCTATTCGTACTATGTTAGCACTAACTGCATTACTTGATCTTGAGTTAGAATAGTGAGATGTTAAAACAATCTTTCTTCAGGTACATTTGGATGAAAAGAATTATGTGGAACAACCAGAAGGTTTTGTACAAGGTCGCAACATAAGATTAGTTTCCCAGCTCAGGAAATGATTGTATGGTGTGAGGAAGTCATTCAGGAAATGGTACAAGAAGTTTGACTCGTTCATGGTGAGCTAGAACTTTACTAGAAGTGAGTATGATCGTTGAGTATACCTTAAGAGTTTCAATGGAATATTTATTATCTTGGTCGTGTATGTTGACGGTATAATTATTGAAATAAAAATCATGGAAAAGATCAATAGGTTAGACACTCAACTCTATAGGACATTTGGTATGAAGGATCTTAGAGCCAAAAAACATAGTGTAGGCATGCGGATACACATAGACGTGGAAAATGGAAAGATTTGTTTGTCATAGCAGAAGTACATGGAAAGAGTAATTGAAAAGTTCGATATGAACAATGAAACCTATTAATGTTACATTAGCTTCCCATTTTAAGATTTCTTTGGTTTTGAGTCATATAATTGATGAAGAAAAGAAGTATATGTCTCATGTACCATATGGAAATGTGGTAGGCAACTTAATTTATGTTGGGCTTCAGTATTTGAGATGGTGCTTGATTATTTGAGAGGACAAAGTAACTATTGTATCATCTTTAATGGTAGTGAGGGTTCAATTTACGGATATGTTGATGCTGATTATGTAGATGATTTGGACAAGAGGAGATCTACTACATGATATGTCTTTACTCTTGCACATGGAGCAATTAGCTGGATGTCAAAGCTTCAAGAAAAAGTTTTTGTGTCCATTACTGAAGCGAAGTATATAGCTGCTTCAGATGCTAATAAAGAAACAATCTCGTTGAAAGGTCTACTTGATGAGATTGGAAGGATGCAGGAGAAAGTGAATGTATTTTGTGATAGTCAGAGTGTTATTCCTTTGGCCACAAATCCAAATTATCATGGCAAGACCAAAACATTGATGTCAGGTATTATTTTGTGAGACATGTGACCGAATGTGGCAAAGTAGCTCTCAAGAAGGTCCAAACAAAAGAGAATCATGCAAACATATTCACCAAGCCAGTTGCAATTTAGAAGCTGCGACGATGTTTGGCTTCCCTTGGCTTCCAGAAGAGATGATGAATGGGCATGGGTAAGGGATTAGGAAAATTGTTTTGAAGGTGGAAATTGTTGAAACGTGACAACAATTTATGTAAATAATGTAATTATGGATAAATTTAGTTTTTTACCAATTAGTCAATTGTATAATGAGAAGGAGTTATAGAACAAAGTAGCCTATATTAATTGGGATTGCCCAAGATGCTTGTAACAATGGAGAATCATCTTTGATCAATAATATTTCCAATTACTTGCCTTGTGGATGTTTTCTTCACACGGTGTCAAGGTTTTACCACATAAAATTTCTTGTGTTAATGTGTGTGATTCAAATTCTCAATTTTATACATTTCTTGCCTTATTTGTTTGAATGATTAATGACTTTCAAAATGCCAACAAGTTGTATCACTATTTTATGGTATACCCTTCTGCAAGAGATATCAAAAAAGGCCATAATACTCATTGCAAAGTTGAAATGGATCGAGCAATGGAGAAAGGAGGCGACCGTGACTATTTTTAAATTTTTAATGCACCTAGAGCCCAATTTAAGCACAACCAGCAAGGGAATACAAGAAAAAGTAGTCACTTCATAAAATTTCAAAGCAACTAACGAATTAATTTCTTACTTGTATGTCAAGGTCATTAAAGAAGAGACATACCTTTTCCCTTCACATATGTATTTAACAAGATCTTTCAATTGTGAAAGTTATAGGCGTCCAAGTTCTCCACTCTCGTTTCTTACTAAAACTCAAACTGCAAAGAATGGAAAGGATCCCAAAAAGTTCATGGGGTGATGACTCAAAAGTTCGAGCCATCCATGCAATAACTTTGACTGGATAGATAATAAAGAACAAGTTCTAAATTGACCAAGCCAAATCCAAACCAACTGCGAAGGTATACATGTATTAACATAATAATAGTCACATAGGGTGCCATGTAAATGGCATCCATGTGATTCATTACAAATAATTCCCTGCAAACCTATTCCACAAATGTTCCTTGATCTATGTATATTAAAGCAGATACTTGTGATGTTGCCAAGGAGGTATGGAGTATCAATATTTTATCAACACATTAAAATGTTGGGCTATTCAAAAGGACAAGTCATACATGTTGTGTGTTAGAGATAATGGAGAATATCTTAGAATAGTGAGTTCGTTCACAAGAATTCAGGATAGGAATTAGTTTGTATTTTTTAGGTTATGGTTTTAAGCTCCCTAAATCTATGATTATTATAGATTGTGTAACGTACATGAGCAATGTAGAGCATTCTATAGAGCTTGAATCTCTTGGTTCGAACTCCCTTTCTTAGAGCTGACCAGTGGGTTTCATTTCATTTAATACAAAACATTGCATTTTTATCATGGTATCAGAGCATCAGGGCTGAGGAACCTATACACTGAGAGGAGGGTGCAACTAAACTGAAATTGTCGCAGATTTCAGGAGAATAAACACAATGATTGTGCAATCATACTTAGCACCATCGTCTTAGATATTAGGTATATAGTTGTGACGATGTATTAGATAAGTGGTGTACATCTGCAACGATCGTGTAAACAACAAAGAGGCTATGTGGAGGCTGAGAGAAGGTTGCATCCTGGAGAAGTCTGCAGAGGCTGACAACTCAAGTGTGTCTAGAGGCTATGAAGGAAGCCACAGTGATCTGCGGGTGTGCTGTCAGATCAAACAACATTGAAGATTAGTGATCTGTCTTTGTCATAGATCTGGGGTAAATATAACATTTTTTTTACCTGTCAAATTTGTTTTAATTGCCAAGGTTAATAATTAGATGTTTGAAGCATGCTTGAATGAGCATAACAAGCTCGATGGCTCCAATTATGTGAATTAGAAATTCAAGATGCAGACTCTTCTAGAAGTGTAGAGTGCTTGAAGGATTGCAAATGGGGATGAACAAAATCCAAGAGTTAGATCCGCAATAGTCCCAAATTGCGAGAAGTGTGAGGGTAAAGCAACGACACTATTGAAGATGTTAGTGAAAGACTGCATCATATCACATATCATAGAATGTGAATCAACAAGAAAAATTTGGGGAATTTTGAAGGAACTATATGAGGTCAGGAATACAAATCATCTTCTATTTCTCAAGAGCAAGATCTTATCCCTGAAGATGGAGGAAAATGAAACAGTTGTTACCTTCATAGCAAGGATCAAAGATTTGAAGAACAAATTGGTAGACATTGGTCATACAGTTGACGATACAGACCTTGTAACAATTACCATGAATGGTGTGACCGATGACTACCAAATGTTCATCACTGGGATAAATGCGAGAGATAAAATCCTAAAGTTTGAAGAACTGATAGGAATACTGATGTAAGAAGAAGAAAGATGATCGACTTTGAAGCCCCAGAGTGTCGATCTTGCATTCATGTTGAAAAATAACTTCTGCAAAGGAAAAGGAAATCTGCAACAGTAAAATGGAGGAAGCTTATAGAAAAGACCAAATCTGACCCAAGGTATGAATCCGAATAGAAACAACTCTTTAATTAAGTGTTTTAATTGTGGAAAATTGGGCCATGTAGCTAGAGAGTGTGGGAAGAAGAAATATCATGAAGAACAACAAAAGTATAAAAGACATGCAGGTCATCTCGAGAATGATAATCATGAGCGAAATTTCAGATTGTTCATGACAGATCATGATGAGAATGTTGATGCAGACATCTGGTATGTAGATTCGGGAGCATCAACACATATGACAGGGAACAAGCAATAGTTTGAAGATTTTAAAGAAATCAACAACGAAGCACAAATCTACCTAGGTGATGACAAAAGTCGTCAGATCAAAGAATGTGGGAAAATTTCTGTCATTTTACCTAATGGTAATATACGACAGATTTATAATGTTATGTATGTGCCCGATATAACAAAGAACTTGATTTTTGTACCCATGATTATAGATCAATATATTAAAGTTGAATTTGTTAAATCTCACTATTATATTAAAGATCTGCTAGATGGCATGAAGACAATTGCTACAGGAATCTGAACAGGAGGTCTGTACAAGTTGGATTTAAGACCTGCACTAGTTTGAGCCTTGACATCTGCGAGTTTGACTACAAAAGAGCTACGACATCAGAATTTTGGTCATATCAATTACAATGATTTGTTGTTACTACAGAAGAAGGAAATGTTAAGAAATATTCCTATGCTAAAGCAAGTACATAATGATTGTGATGCGCGTACATTAGGAAAAATGCATAGAGAAGAATTCCCTATTCGAGTAGAAAAGAAACAGAGGGATATACTTGAATTAGTGCATACAGACCTATGTGGACCCATGCAAACAAAATCATTAAGAGGTGCACTATATTTTTACTGTTTATTGATGACTGCACAAAAATTTCTTCAGTATATTTCTTGAGTAAGAAGAGACACATTTGAATACTTTAAGCAGTTCAAAAACATGATTGAAAGGAAAACAAGGAAACAGATAAAATTCTCCGTTCTGATCAAGGGGGAGAATACAGGAAAGATGAGCTTATCAGGTATTGTAAAGACCATGGAATATTGCAGCAGTTCACAGTACACCATACTCCATAGAGAAATGGAGTAACTAAAAGAAAGAACAGAACATTGGTGGAATGTGCTAGGAGCATGTTGAAAGGTAAGAATCTTTCGAATGGTTTTTGGGCTGAAGCATTGAATACTGCAGTTTATTTGAAAAATAGGAGTCCTACAAAGATTCTTGAGCTTAAAACTCCTTATGAAGCATTATATGGATTTAATCCTGTAGTAAAACACTTAAGAGTATTTGGATCTAAAACAGTTTCCCATATTCCAAAGGAAGATAGAAAAAAACTATATTCAAAAGCCATAAGATGTACTTTTATAGGGTATTGTTCACAACGTAAAGCTTATAGATTATTTAATCCCTCTACTCACAAGATTTTTGTTAGAAGAGATGTCATATTCCATGAGCAAGATCATGAAGAATCTGATAAGCACAATGGGGAATGGGATATTCCATACTTGGTGGAAGAAGAAGTAGAAAACAATCAGGATCGGCAACATACAAAATCAGAAGATGAACAAAAATAGCAATAGTAGTAGCAACAGCAGGAGGAGGAAGAAAATAATGATCAAACAAGGTTTGAATCTACCCAAACTCTCAGGAGATCAGGTAGGAAATCTCAATTGCCTGCAAGATATAGGGAAAATGCTTTTATAACTAGTATGATGGATGTGGTTAAACCTTCTAGTTATAAAGAAGCAAACGAATGTAGAGAATGGAAAACAACCATGGAACAAGAATATGAATCAATAATTAGGAACAACACTTGGGAACTAGTTGAACTTCCTAAAGCAAAACAAACCATAGGTTGTAAATGGTTATACAAACGAAGATTAATGCAGATGGAACCATAGAAAAATTAAAGGCTAGATTGGTAGCAAATGGTTATTCACAAAAGGAAGGCATAGACTATGAAGAAACCTTCGCCCATGTAGCTAAAATAAACACTATCAGAATGTTAATTGCTTTAGGTACTAAGAAACATTAGATGATACACAAACTAGATGTAAAGTCTGCATTTTTAAATGGAGAATTAAAAGAGGAGGTTTAGTTAGAACAACCTGAAGGGTTTGTCTAGAAAGGGAAAGAACATTTAGTTCATAGATTGAAGAAATCACTTTATGGACTAAAGCAAGCACCCAGATCTTGGTATGAAAAGATTGATTCAGTTTTTCTACAATTTGGCTACAACAAAAGAAAAAATGACTATAATCTTTAGACCATGCAAGACAAACAAGGGTGCATAGTGATGATTTCTCTGTATGTAGATGATTTGATCGTCATAAGTGATGCTACATATCGGATCAAATAAATCAAGAAACAAATGTCACAAGTATTCGAAATGAAACGCCTTGGTGAATTAAGATATTGTTTGGGTCTTGAAATCTGGAGAGGTTAAGGAAAAACATTTATGTCCCAAGGAAAGTATGTCAAAGTCCTATTAGCGAGATTTAGGATAGATCATTGTAAGCCTGCAGCAGTACCATTACAACACAACATCAAACTGTAGAGTGAAGATGGCTCAAAGGAGGCAGATGAGACACTTTATAGACAGATGGCTGGGAGTCTAATCTACCTAACCACCACTAGACCAGATTTGGCTTATGCAGTGAGTATGCTAAGCCAATATATGACCAAGCCACTTGAAAGCCATTGGAATACAATGAAAAGTGTTTTTAGGTATCTACAAGGTACTATATATTACGGTATTATTTACACTGACTCTTCTGATGTTAAATTGACAAGATTTGCATATTCAGATTGGGCTAGAAATGTAGATGATCGCAGATCCATAATAGGTTATGCATTTAGCATTGGATCTGGGGTGATCACATGGAGAAGCAAGAAGCAGAACACAATTTACTTGTCCTCAGCGGAATCATAGTATCAAGCCATGTGTGCAGCAACGTGTGAGGTAATTTGGTTGCGGAGACTTCTCCAAGATGTCAGGGAAGAACAGATAGACGCAACAACTATCAGATGTGACAATCAAAGTTCAATTAAACTTGCTAATAATCTGGTATTCCACAAAAATACTAAACATATTGACACACAATTCCACTTTGTCAGGGAGAAAGTGCAATCAAAAGAAATCCATTTGGTATACCATAATACATGTGATAATGTTGCAGATATTTTCACTAAGCCTGTTGGCAGGATTAAGTTTGAAATGTTTAGGGAGATGTTAGGCATATTTGTGAACCCCTTCTCCATTAAGCGGGAGTGTTAGAGATAATGGAGAATGTCTTAGAATAGTGAGTTGGTTCACAAGACCTCAGGATAGGAATTAGTTTCTATTTTTTAGGTTATGGTTCTAACTTCCCTAAATCTATGACTATTATATATTATGAAATGTACATGAGCAATGTAGAGCATTCTGCAAAGCCAGACTCTCCTGGTTCACATTATCTTTCGTGGAGCTGACCAGTGGGTTTCATTTCATTTAATACAAAACATTGCATTTTTATCATTGTGGTAGATCAGTCATGACAAGAGGTATTCACATGTTGAAAATTGTAAATATATGTGATTTGTATAGGAACTTCGTAAAGTATTTCTTAGTTAAGATTCATCATACATGGTAGATGAGTCATGACAAGAGGTATTCGCATGTTGAAAATTGTACAATATATGGATTTGTATACGCACTTCGTAGAAAATTTCTTAGTTAATATTTATCGGTAGGCTTGGATCTCCATACCTCTAACCATATGTATATTGTAAACATTTGTTAAAACATAATACTAACCAAACAATAACTAATTTATAATACGTAGAGTCAAGCTATACTTTAAAAATTTATCGAAGACTTCAGATATTTCAAAACCATGTTCTTAATGTCTAAGTCTTGATGTATATTGACTTTGTATTGATTCCAACTTCCCAACATTATCAAACTTTGTTAATTTTCAAACATGTTAAGTTTTTTATTTAGCTAGGGTTTTCAATATAAACCAATACTACTTGTCATATCATATATGTTAAAACATTAAATGTGCAGAGACTCTCCTTTTTGTATATTAATATGCCCTTATTACATATATTTAGAAGAATACATGTTTCACATTTATTACCATCATAATTGAAACCCAAGCATATGTGTGCTCTTTTACTTGAAACAACATAAACATATGCCCTCATACATTACCCTGGATTCTTCATGACAAAGCTTGTGGCCACAATTTTTATAAAGCCGGAACTTACTAGACTTGATCGACTAATCATGACATTCTTTAAGGTGAGGCCCACATGCTAACATTTTTTTCTCATTTTCTTATTTTTATTTGTTTAGGACAGTAATTTAATTAGGGGACATCACAGTTTTTATTTGAGATTTATTTTTGTTTCTTTGTTTAGGAGCGAAATTTCATTAAGAGACATCACAATGATTTGTGAAATTGTTAAATATCCTTGATCAAAAACACTTTTTCGCAATGATCCTAAGTATAGCGAGGTGATGCATAGCTAAATGATAGATCATAAATATTGGTTAGCCTTTAGCTCCTTTTTTATAGATTTCTATCAATACATTGATTTTATCTTCCAAAATAATTTCATGTAACAGAGCCAAAATGGGTCTAATAATAATGTCCTATAATTCGAGGGATTGTTTTTATACGCACCTTAAATATACTGCAATGACACCTTAAGTCTAAGGTTTAGGGAAGCCTTGTTTGATTAGTAAATTGAGTAGCTTATAGATTTGAACGATGAGGATAGCCCCCCAAATTTTAAGAGATTTTCCTAATGGCCTTCGATGTCCCTAACTTTTAGTTTTATGAGCCATTTAACCCCAAAATCTATGTCTTCCATATAAAACCCTTATTCTTCTATAAATTAGGTAATTCATAAATTTGTTGATAAGAATTCTAGTATGTGAAAGAAATCATAGTGTTCCTTTTAGTTCTAAGAGTCAAAATTTATCCTCAAAAAATCTGAATATCAAGCTTAGATAAGTGCAAATTTTTCTCTTAATATATATATATATATATATATATATATATATATATATATATGGGCTTTATACATAATTTAATCTTGCAAATTTACATATTAGTTATAAACATTCCTAATAACTTCTATGATAAGAATGTGGTATTATTTACTTTTTTACACATTTTGATGAAAAAATTGAGATTAAAAAACAAACAATTGTAAATTGTTTAATTACCTAAAACTTATATATAAATAAATCATAAGATAAAAGAGAAAATAAATAATAATATTAAATTTCTAAAATATATATACAATTAAAAATTCAATTTTTAAATTATTTTAAGTTATTTTTTAATAATTTTAATTTCAAATAATTAATATAATTTTAAGATAATATTAATTTATGAAAAATAAATTAAAATTTTAATTTTCTATTTTAAAAAATTTATTATTTAAATATTTCTTAATTTTTCATATCATATATATATAATTTTTAAATTGGAAAAGATATAACTGATAAAAAAAATTAAGTGAAAGGACATAACACGTACAAAATATAAATAACCTATTTATCTCGAGTTGTAGGCCATTAAAATTTCATAAATATTTATCCATAATCGTTGAGCTATGATGGGAAAAGCCACCTATTCAGTACAATAAAAATTTAGAACTTTTTCTTTGTAAAATACGTATAATTCTGTTATAATGTTAAAACCTTGAAAAGAAGAAAATGGAAATTCCTAACTTTCGCTATACAACATATAGTGTAAGAACAAAAGGGTGTCTAACCTAACATAAAAAATATAAAATGAAGTTAATTCAAAATTTGTTCATGACATCATATTTGTAATTTCATAAAGCCATGCAAACGAGAACATAGGACAAATGATAATGCAACAAAGAATATTGTATAATTATGTAAAAGATGAATTCCATGTCGCGATTTTAGTCCGCACATTATGGAATTTAAAGAAAAAATTGTCATAGTTAAAATAGGGCTACAACATCCTTAAGCATGTTTATGATGACCATGTTTCAACAAAACGATACAATATTAAATGTGGATCCTTTACAATAAAGAAGGAAGATGGATATGGAAGTAGTGACTATTCGAGTGGATTATGTCTATATACTACATGGACATGATGCAACAACATTCTATGGGGACGAAACAACAACATTAATTTGAAGAACACTAATGTCCCTTTCCTCTACAATGTTTACTCATGTCCCTTTTTTATCTTAGAATGAGAATGGCAATAATTGCTTATTCAGCCATGATGCCTTTGTGGTGTCTCTTCCTCCTTGCAATGGGATTTAATCTCCCTCTTTCGAAGTCCAATTGGAAATCACAGAGTAATACATAGGAAAATTCAAATTTAAATCTGTGACAAGTTGATGAAATTTAAATTTCAAATTGAGTGTACCTATGTATGACATCCATCAAGATTGTATATCAAAATTAGTGTCCATCCATCATCATGAATTCATGGATCAATAGAATTTACAAGAGGTAGTTGGCATATACATATCAAAATCATCAATCTAATCTTATATCATCTACAATGTCATTGCATCATGGACGAAAATAAATTGTGTGCTATGTACAATGAATACAGTGAAAAGACATGCATGTTTTGTTGACCAAGGTTTTCATTTATGTCAATATGGCAATATTCTAGATATTAGATGATCCATGAAGGGGAAGCATATTAGATCCATGAAGAGACAGGAGCAAGGCCATCAGGAGAGCCAAGCCATAAGCAAGAGTCTGTTAACAGAGGAGTTAACAAAGGAGGCATATCAAAGCTATCGCTTATGCTTAAGAGTATTGCAGAGTATCAGAGCAAGAAAGGCATATCATAAAAGGTAGAAGCCATCAAGGTATGAAGGTATCAGAGGAGGTCGAAAGACATTACAAATCCAAAGGAAGACATTAGAGCAAGAGGAGCCACATTGCAGGAACATCGCATGTAATACATGCTGAAGAAGAACCCAGAGGAGTTAGCATATCAGAGGAGCAAAGCAGAACATATCAGAGGAGCAAACAGAGCTATCAGAGGAGAAAAAGAGAGCATATTGGGAATATCAGAGCAATGTATGCTAAAGAATAACTATCAGGGAATTTATTCGAACGAGCCAAAGCAGATCAGAATACATATATATATGTGGAAGAGTTAAAGGAGGCGGAAGAGTCAAAATAGGCGGAAAAACATATATAGGTGCAATATATACTATCGGAGGCAAAAAACATGTATATATCATAATACACTATCGAAGGTGGAAAATAGTGCATATATCATAATACACTATTGGAGGCGGCAAGTATATATATCTCGGCGATATTGTAATCGGTGGGTTCTACCATGAGCCACTACCTGAAATCCCAACAACGATATACATGTGTGGATCGACACTATATCTGTCCGGGTGTATAATCAGGTGAAGTCTGCTAAGTACTTTGATGCATTCTTTTCAATGTATTTAATATATTCTAGATATATATCATATAAGTCAGATATGTTACGGACCCGTTGTGACATTATGTAATGGTTTAATATTATATCGTGTCCGCCCATCGGAACTACTGAACACGCCGATTGTGATATATGTTGCGGACCTGATGCAACATTACAGTTTGGCTTAATACTATATCGCATCCGCCATATTGCAAGTATTTAAGGCCTTGCTTGAGACCTGATTGATTCATCAACAATAGTTCATATAATATCGTGTCTAGCAGGGAATTGGCCATCGACCACAATTTTATGGGCTCATCCTATATAGGACTTCCAGAAGTTACGACTGCCAACTGCGGTTATGCAGTGGACCCAATACAATTATAGATGCGGGTGTAGTACTTTTGAAGTCCACCCTAAAGCATTTCAGTCAGTTTTTTCATATATTCCTATGTAATTCAAATAATTGTGTTACACAGGATTTCAAGGCCAAAATGCATAAATAATGGTTCTGATAGTTCAATGGGCCTGAACGATGGTGATTGCACTCTTTGTTAACAGTAAAGTCTTGTGCATGAACATTATTAACGAAAAAAAAGGGCTCTCTCTAATATTGGTTAAGAAGCATCATTTCATATGTAATTCGACTTTCTATTATGAATTTATGTGTTCTTGGAGTGTTGGTGAACTCGAAGAGACAAAGGAAGCTGAAGCACAATCCAGCATAGAGGAAGCCACAGCGACTGAAGGAGAGAAGGTGAATGATCAAGCGAGCATTGAGGAAGCTGAAGAGCCAGCGGAAAGAGGAAACTGACGGTTAGAGGCATCAGGAATATAAAAAAAAAATAGAGAACACGGAATGTTGTTGTTGTTGAAAAAGCTGGAAGAAACAGAGGCAGCCTTAGGGCCCAGTAGAATAGAAAAGGGCCAAAGGACCAATAGGACAGGAAACATTTGAATGGAAAGCATCTATGTTGATTGTGTTACCTTGTGAGAGACTCAGACCTGTGATGAATTAATCAGAGCTTAGTGCAGCTAATAGTAGACTCACTAAAGTTGTGTGGAGACAATATCAGAGATCATGAAGGCTAGTGCAGAACCTGTGTGAATAGTATGGAGAGCTATAAAGACTCTGTTGGAAATAATACTGAGAGGGGGGGTGAATCCGTATTATCAAGTCAGATAAAACTTTTCAATTTCATACTCAGATTCATATACGCTACTTCAATTAAGGATATCCGCGTATATACGCGACTGTGTTAAATGCAACCAGCGTATATGCAGTAATCTTATGATTCAGTTAACTTATCTTCAGTAAATGCATCAGAACATTATTAACCATATTGACAGTAATCAGGTGCAGTAAACAGAACAAATCATCACACACAAAGAGCACACATGAACACCATGATATAAGGTGGAAACCCAATGTGGGTGAAAACCACCTGCTGCAATTTGTTTCTATCTTCCTTTAATAAGAAACTTCTTTTACAATGTACTGGTGCAGTCCTTTACCAGTACGCAGGCTTCTACCTGCAGAAGGCTACAACCTTCTTAGATCTTGTACTAGCCATTCCATTTACTAGTACGTAGGCGCTGACCTACTGAAGGCTCCAACCTTCACTCGTTTTCCAGTTGCTCCTGGAAGGGAGCTACAACCCCCTTGGCTCTTGTACTGGCCAATATGTTTACCAGTACATAGGTGCCTGCCTATAATCATCCAGGGACCACGTTTCATCAATTTTCAAACTGGATCCATAACACAATCACCATTGCAATACAATCAATCTCTGAATCACCCAATACTGAAACCTTGTCACATAACAAAACCAGAGCCCACAACTCTGCAACAATCACTAGAATCAACAGCAACCTGAAACCCAAATCTCATAATGTATACGCTACTTTTACGAACTCAAACTGCGTGTATACGCTCTTTTACCAAGGACAACCCGCGTACAGATCTGCAAATTCAACCTCATAACTTTGCAGCTACTTCAGACATCAGAACATACCCGAATCATTATAAACATGCGTCAATAGATCTAGTCTATCCATACTCAACCCATATAAAGATAATCATTCCAAGCCTTGAGATCCCAACCCATCATTCATCATTCTTCACATGAGTGCCTCCTTAGATCAAGCAAGACATCACCAACCCATAACCAGCATCTGGATCTCACACTTTATCAGATCTCCATCACTTCATCACTTGCACACTCTTGGCCTAATGATCTTCTCCTTATATAGCCTTAGGCCTTGCTCAATACCATGGTCCAAAACCATAACAAACCAATACCATCAACTTCGAAACTAGGGATCAACACGTTCGTCGAGACGCCATGGTCCAAAACCATAGGCACAACTTCCAAGGAATAACCGCCACGGACCAAAGATAAGTTTTCCACATATACGCGCTTTTACTGAAGCAAACCTGCGTGTATACGCGGATTCTCTTTGATAAACCTGCGTATATCTCTTTCTTGTCCTGCTGTACTGAGATCTGTCCTCTGATTAAGTTGCCATCACCTGTACCAACCTCTGAGCACCTGTACCAACCTCTGAGTGAGTTGCCATCAAGGACAACACCTGAATCATAATGCCAACACAAGGTAGTAGTCTCTAGGCAATGAAAGAAGGGAATTTTTATCAGTTGTGCGAGGTGATAGCATTATTCGAGGTGTTGTTTTACCCCTATGTGACTTTTTGATGAAGTTAGAAATTATTGTTTTAATTTCCATGGCAAGAAAGACATGCTAATGGGCTTAGAAACAACACCCTTGAATAACATAAAAACATAAATTCCCCTTTCAGTATGACAGTATTCGATCAGGATGATTGTCGAGTTAAAGCGAGTTGGGAAATTAAGCATATAAAAATGCATGCAGAGAGGCACACATAATATGCTGGGAAAGGTCGTCACAAATCACAGTAACATTCTGCCAACCATGGGCTATCGACAGGGACGAAAGTAAGTAGGATAAGCAACTGTTGTTTCCTTTTTCCACTCACCTTCATACTATAGGCAAAAACGCATTGAACAATTAAGGAAAAATTTCTCAACACAAAACCTTGGTTGATTGCGGTTCGTAATTGCACTGTGAAGAGGTAGGAAAAGTCAGATTCCATTGCTTTTATGCTATCTGCCATGGGATAAAAATGCACGATGGCTATAAAATGGTAGTAAAAACAATGACCATCTCTGTATACGAGTAAAAGAAAATGATTCATTGCTTTTCCAACAAAATTTTAACATTGTTCCTTTCATTACATGGGGTATCTATCTAGTGGCGGTAGGATGATGATCCTCTGTGGATAAAGATGCCATACATCATAGCTTATCTCTAAGTCATGAAGGGATAAGAGTGGGGAAGTATAATTCTTACCTTGCGGTCAAGAGTATGAGGATTGGATAAATAACTGAGCTTGGTTAGGGACGAGCTATCCAGATCTGCAGCTATGAGAGTGAAGCATAAAGTGAGACCATAAGTAAAAGAATGCTTACCGTCAACTATAAATAGGAAATATTTGAGGATTGTGCCACGAGGCCCGTGGAAGTGAAAATGGCATGAATAATCATTCCTTTGTGATTCTAATAATCTTACTAAGGTTGATATATATACCCATTTTCTACAGATGATAACGCATTGAAGAATTCAACCATCGTGAAACCACTCAGCTATATCACTTAGTTGAACAAAAGAATGTGAGATAAGGATAATTGTACCATCACCTAAAATGCATGGAGATTAATCGTTTTGATAATAGCTATGATAAATATGAAGAGTACACATTGGTGATTTGTTTCCTTTTTGAGAATTATTAAACCTAAATGAAACGATATGTATACATTGTTTAAAGTATTGTTTTCGAAATCTGTTTTAGATGATGTAAGAATTAATTCTTAGTTGCTCTATTCCTAGTTTGTTATTATTAAAATTAGAATAAACATTTATACTGCAATGCATAAACAAAAAAATAAAAAAAGTATAATAATAATAAAATTAAGTAGTTGTCATGATTCAAGGTGGACAACAAAAAACACATTTGAGGATTTTTTATTCAAGGAATCTCGATCACGTAGGAATTATTGTCAGTAGGCACAATCATGTACTCCTTTGGTGGGCATATTTTGTAGGGTTTTGGAGGACATTAGATACTATATTCTCTAATAATTATTCATTTTGTTGTGTCTTCACTCTTAGCGGTTTTAATGAACCCATAAATTTTAGAGGGAACAAACAATGTTGGTTGGATTAAAAGGGAAACAATTTTTTTTGTTGAGATGCTCGAAGGTTCCCGAAAAAGAAAACAAGGTAACCAAATTAGAGAAAAATGCACATGTTCAATGTATAGAAAACCATTGTCTGTAGCATTTCTTCTGATTGTTATGTGAAAGTTATGATTAATATGATGAAATTGTCGCTTATGGACAACAAGGATGCTAAATATTTTCAGAAAATATAATTAAAGCCTCATATATTTGTAGCACACATAAAGTATATTTATAATCCTTGGTAGTTGATATGGGTATTTATAAGGTAGATATGTTATTCATATGGGTGTTATATATTTATATCATCATTTTATATCATCATTTATTGTAACATACACTACAGGTAAAAAAGACATTGGTGAGGGGCAAAAAATGTCACATAAGCTCACCGATGATGGTTAAAAGAGCATTCGTCACAAAAAAATTGAACGTCACCAAAGGTGGAATCACCAAAAGTATAGGTGTTGTAGTGAAATACAAAATCTATAATCAATAATGATTTATACTGACAAATACCAACCATCACCATTCCATATGAACAATGGTGATAAACCATAGCCTGTGTCACCAAAAGTTGAACGTCACCAAAGCTTGCGATGCCAAAAGTAGATGTGTTGTAGTGACATTAAAAGTTCGTCACCAGTAATGATTTATAATGATAGATAGCGACTGTCACCATTGCATAATAGCAATGGTGACAGACCATAACCTCGGTCACAAAAAATTGAATGTCACCAAAGGTGGCGTCGCCAAAAGTATAGGTGTTATGGTGACATTCAAGGTCTGTCACGAATATTTATTGATGGATAGTGGCCGTCACTATTTCATATGAGAAAAAATGATTTATTGTGATGGATCTTTAATGGCCATCACTATTTGTGCATATATATGGTGATGTTCGTTGACCGTCACCAAAATCTGCATTGCGAGAAGTATAGGTGTTGTAGTGACATTGAAGGTCCATCATAAATAATGACTATAATGATGGACATCGACTATCATCATTTCATATAAACCACAAATATTTATGGTTATGGACCTTTGAGGGTCATCATTATTGATGTGTATATTTGGTGGCGTTCGTTGACTGTCACCATTTCATATTTTTTGTGCAGGTTGAAAAATGTCACCAAAGCTCATTGGTGATGGTCAAAAGATCCTCCGTCACAAAAAAATTATTGTTCCCATTACATATGGATGTTAAGGCATGGTGGAATCAAACCAAAAACCTACTTCTTGTAAAGAATATGCTCTTCCATTGATATAACACACTTTAAAGAATTATACTTTTAAAAATTAGACCTTGAAACATCATAAATTATAAATTCTACAACTTTCAATAAATTAGAGTCTGGACAATATTTTACTAAACAAGTGAAGCAACATCGAAACTGTAGGTCCCTACTTATTGGTTATTGAAGTTATAAGAAGTGGATGGAGCGAAAAATAGTTATGTATAAGAGAATCAATATGTTCAGTTGAATACTCAATTAGAAGTGAAACTATGAAGACCTTTATAACCTATAAATGACCGATAACTAGCAAATGCACCAAATATTATGAAGGAAATGTCATAAGTTGATAGCATATGGAAGAAGAGGAGGTAAGGACTCATAACCATTATACATCTTGTCACTCCTTAGCATTTGGAACATCTTAGCATGTTTGACATGTCTTCATACTATCGAGCACATGTCAGCATGCCCTAACATCCCTTAACACACCTTGGTAGTCATGAGCTCACAACTAACATTACATTTTCCCATGACTTGGGCACCTTACATTCACTAGAACACCTTAGCACTCCCTAGTTGTCATGCCTTTTGTTTTCCTCCACAATGTCCCAGGATGATGATGAGATCAATGGATGTAACCACATACCAATATTTTAGTTTGGTATCTCGCCCTACCAAACAAGAGAGGGATTTCTCTATGAAATCACAACCAAGCTATGACTTGAATGTAAAGGATTTTAGGCTAGATAGCTAGGCTTAGGTGGGTTTTTGGAAAATTTAGAGACTTGGAACTTTGTCCACTCGTGTCTTTTCTAGTAGGGACTTTGTCAAGGAGGCGTGGACTTGGAACCCTGTCTAGGATAAGTACGTGACATGCAAGATATAATCTCCCTAGAATATAGTACCTCTTACCTAGAAGAGTGTCCCCTGCTCAAAATATAGAACCCTTCTCTACTATGCACTTTTATTAAAGATAAATCTGTGCATAAAATAGTACTAAGAAAAACACCTAAAATAAGAAAATTGATTATCTAAGTAAAAAAAAAACTTATACTAAACATGGATCTATATAAGTTTGGGAAACACTAGACAAGCATGCTTGCATACAACAACCATAAGATGCCTAAAATCGATGGCTTCTTTCATTGTTGCTATACCCTCACAGCAAAACTAGAATTTGTATCATGTACCCCAAGGTTGTATGCATCTGTTGAAGGTGTATATTGAAATGATATTTTGAGATGAAGTACTATTATAGGAGAAAAACCTTCAAAATAAAAAATAAAGTATATTATGAATTCAACCCATTTTCACACAGAGGAAGGCTACTACTGGGTACACTTCTCCACTGAATGGAAACTACAATGTGTTTTTGGCTTGTTGGGGCTTGATCGAGGTTCAGAGTTAGATAACCAAACAAATCTTGGTACTACTTGCCCTTTAGGTAGCAATTTGCGGAGCGTGAACTAAGGTCTCAACCGAAGTAGCATGGGAGGGTGCTAGAACTAGGTTTCCACGCCCTGGAGATTTCTGATGAGTTTGAGTGGTCTGCGGTTTCTCCTTTGCATGTAGGTTTCTTCACGCACCTTCCCATTCCTCGTGACCTAATACATTACCTTCGCGCAGCCCTATCCCAGGGTTTTGTTGCATTTGGAACTATTACTGAAAACCTTGATTATATTCCAATGTTGGTTAATTATCTTTGCCTACTTGAGTCATTTGAGTTATACTTAACAACATAAAACATTCATGCAGGTGCGCGCAGTAAATAAATAACATATTTTCAAGTTATATTAATCATGTATTAAATTAAGGATAAATACACAGAATTATAACCAAACTTCTCTTTATTGATTCTTTCCAGGGTTACAAACTTGATTTGCCTTGCGCACTCAGTTGCAAGGGTCTGCACACTTAGTTGTGGACAATTAGGCCTCTGTGCACTCAATTGTAGAGCCTTCTCCTACTCTACGACCCAAATACGCACTTGACACTTAGACTTCTCATCATCTATTCTCCCTTGGTCATCATATACACTTAGAGCCTCACTCTATTTATATAATCCCATGGTCCACGAACCATGGGTATGTCCATCCAGCTAACATTACGTTACAAAACTAGGGCAGACAACCTTGTGACTCTATTATGACTTCGTGCTTTGCACCTGCAATTCGCAGAGCTTTATAACAAGATTCAATCAAAACTTGGGCTTTAAGCCCCAAAACATGCCTTTGGGGGGACTCCATGTCGAACATACCCCCAACACAAACATCGTGACTCGCCCTTGAGTCACCCTGTCGCCATGAGAGTCTTGGCATGGAGTGCCTCCAATTGTTCTTGAAATGTACGGAGTTCAGCAGCACACTGAGCTGCTACGTGCTGGATTTGTTGCATACACTGCTCCCAAACCTCTCTGTCGAGAGTGCTTCTCTACATCAATGTGTGCATCCCATGCATGTGGAAAAGCTTGCCTTCAATTTATGCCTTGATGGTGAAGGCCTCATCAATCCAAGGCTTGACGCGTACCTTTAGGAGTACTCCCTTATGTTGCGACATGTCACCTACTCCTTCAGCGTTTTAGCCTCATGCATCTACACGAGCCACTGAGTGAGGGCCACCGTCTACGTTGTTCCTTTAATGTTTTCATACTGCTATTACAGTTGCGCACCTCTGTCTCCATGTGCTGGATGTAGGGGAACTCCTGTAGATTTATGATGACCTCAAATGATTCTTCCAACATGTTGGTGTAGTCTCACACTGCATTGCCAATTTCCTCTAATCCTGCTATGATAGTGAAAACTTGCTTTTCTTTGAATTCTAGGGGAATGGATGGTTATGCCTTTAATCGTAGTTCGATGATCTAAACGTTTAGCTCAATCAGAAACTTTGTCATTTCATTCCTCACCTCCTAGACCACTACTGCTAATCTGTGGATCCCCGCCTCCACTGATATGTCTCTTGGGATGACCAACATTGTCATGCTCTGGCTAGTGTTGTCTATCACCTGTACCAGTTGTTGAGTTTGTGACACTAATTCATCGCACTGCAAGCTTAGATGTTCCATATTTATTTTCTACTCACTCAGGACCTGGAGTGCACATCTCTCCCTAGCTCACAACTTTGCAATTGTCCCATCTTGTCACATATAAGGTCTCGCGCGAGAGTATAGCTAGATTGATACCAAGACATTTCAGCATGCTTGCGAGAGCCTGGTTGGCCTTATTTGATGCCACTGGCACACCTATTGGTAGCACTATGGTGTTCGTTATCTATGCTCACAACATCTGCTCCGCTGCTAAGGATCTGACTGTACCAACATGAGGTATGCGTACCTATAATTCCTACAACTATGCTCTAAGGGACGCCAACAAAATCGGGTTCTCCTACATGAAATCTTGGAGAGCCTCATTCATGACATCATGCACCACTTTGCTGATGCCGTGCAGATCACCGTTGGTTAGGGTGATCGGGTCAATGGACAATTTTGAGTCCTTGACCTTCTTCCATGACCCTTCCCGCTCATCTGGGTGCTGGTGTTTTAGCTGTGTTGACGCAAAATTTAGGTCTCCACCTCCTTCTTATGTTTCCACTTCTCTTATTCTTTCCCCTACCAAGGCATTGTTTGGCCCTGACCTGCCATCGTGGCTACCTCCTGTGTTGTTACTACTACAATAGCCTTTTCCTACTCAGTTTCTTTCTGTGCCATGTCTCGCGCTGCCTACACTTTTTTTGTCACTACTTATTTTATTTGCTTTTTGGCCAACTGTGTGGTGTGCAACTAGGCTTCGTACTTCTTTCATTCTGCCACACACTTCTCAATTTTTATGATGTCTGGGGCATGCCACTCTGGCGGCCATGCCTCTAGGACATTGAAAGTGACGTTGTTACTGACTACAAAGGGCAGCTTTGTCCTCTATTTAGCACCCTCATATAGATGTTATGCATGTTTGCTTTAAATTTTGAAAAACCCTACAGGTCGTTGTAAACAATGGGTGACAACTACTGTTTATGATTGATCCCCATTCTGAGGTTCATTTCCATGAACAACCAGAAGAGTTTGTTACCGTGTATCCTCTTATCATCCTTCGTCACCCAGAGCAAAGCATACTTCGCAGCCTCTGGTAGGTTCTTGTCAATTATGGATAATTGACCATTCTCCGACAACTCCTCAGCCATGAGCACTATG